>CM028754.1:46519972-46522472 GCA_016801395.1 Leptodermis oblonga
GATTCAACTTCGAGCTAGGCTTTGCTGACTTGAAGGTCCAGGTGGAAGTAGTAAGAATTGATGACAAGCAGAGCTCTACTGAACCTACTTTATAAATGCGGATGATTTCCCATCTCCTGACAAATATCTTAAGTGAGGTGGACTTTATCCATACCGTACTGGCAGGTACGATGAGCTTCCTTAAGAATACCAATTCTTTCGGACCGAAGCGCGCGATATGGCTTTTTGGGGCTTTTCGCGATGCCGAGATAACTAACTACCCCTCCTCCCAATGGGCATAAGGATAAGGGTTAGTTACGTCATGTACGAAACTTTCTTTATAGTATACCACTTCTGGCTCGTCATGCTGCATCTCTTCCGAGACCAGGACCTTTTATCACGACTTTCGCCTCTAGCGTACCCTGCTTCCACTACTGTACGAATAGCATTTCCTGCTACGGTTTGAGCAGCAAACGGGGTGTCAAAAATCTCTTATTCTCTTTTGCCTTTGAATTCAAAACTGCGTAGGACCAAGAAACCCCCGGCAAGAGTAGGCCAAACAAGCAAAGGAATGAGCGTCTCGCCTTTACTCTAATAAGGGCGTTAGCGCAGTGCGATGAAGCAGGCTCAAGGCCAAGGGAAATTCTTTTAGGAAAGCAAGTCCCATCGTTGGAGTAAAGGCATGACTTAAGGTAGCGAGTGACTTGAAGGTGAGATG
The DNA here is from genome assembly GCA_016801395.1 of Leptodermis oblonga. NCBI lineage: Eukaryota > Viridiplantae > Streptophyta > Magnoliopsida > Gentianales > Rubiaceae > Leptodermis > Leptodermis oblonga. The sequence continues at coordinate 46,520,670 of CM028754.1, forward strand.
GTTCAATAGTCGATTAGAGAAAGCTACTTCCCACGAGGGGAGGAAACTAAATAAATAGCGTAGATAAGGAAGTGGCTATTCTTTTTCATGACTCCGCTGCGCTCGAATAAGCTCTTTGCGCAAGAAAGGGATATGAGATAGATGCCAACAATAGGTAAAAAAAATATAGTAACTTACTGGTACCCCTGTCACTCTTGTTTTGATGCTTAAATCAAGGCCTTTCTAAAAAAGAAAGAGGTCTGATGTGTCACTAGCCGAGTTAGAGGGCTAACCTAACCTTCAATAGACTCTTTCTGCAAGGAAATTACATAATTCTTTATTCTAATAAGGAAAATGCATCGAATGCTCTTGTTACAGAATAGGCAGCTGTGAGGGGATTGGACAATAAGGGCTTTGCGCCTTAGACGGTCTTGTCTTTCTCTTTGTGCAAATCAAGTGCTGGTGTCGAAGGTTTAGCCCAGCCCAGTGAATCAAGCAATTGAATCAGGAAGCGCTGCTAGAAGAGAATACTACATTGCCGCTGCAAGTGCTTGAGAATGAGTTCACGCTCTTCTTGTTACAGTAAGCAATGGAATCCGCTCTTGAAGCAATAGGAGTTCTTGGTGTAACCGCAGTTGAGTAAATATCCGCCGTGGTTGAATCACTAAGCTGTGGTAGTGCTGGAGTACTCCTATCCGCTTCTGGTGGTAAAAGAAAGAACTTCAATGGCTAAAAGACTTGCAGCTGATGAAATAGCTAAGGTTCCCCCGGGGACGGATCTCCACTTCTGATTCAATTGTTCGAGGAAGAGGTCAAATAAAAAGAGTGGGGGGCCTCTGAAAGTGAACCGGGCGAACAGATCTTTCTCTTCCTAGCATTGTTCCTGGCTATGCGAAATGGCTAGCAACACACTAATTATGTTTAATTAATTGCCCTGAATGAGTTCCAATTCCTGTACTATCTTGAATCAGAAATGGAATGTCGGGATGTAAAGAAAAGAGAGATGTCTATGAAACTAGTCCAATCCGGTAAGAGGGTAAGCCATAAAGCTTGGTCCTTTGGGTTCTATATACTCTAAAAAATACAAGGAAGACTGAATAAGATTTTGAAACTTGACCAATAGGGATGGAAATCGACCCGAACCTAGCCCCAATTGAACCAATTTCAATTCCTTACCTTGTAGTCTGCCTGCCCCCCTTGTGATCGGTCAGAACGTACTTCCGTCCCTTTGTTTGAAACTCCCTATCGCTGGAACACAAGAGCTAACATCTCCCACCGCGACTGCAGGAAAGAAATAAAAAGGAACATAAGCACAGGCGGGCACAACACAACCAATAAAGCACGCCATTAAGTGAGCTAGAGCTGGTACATCAGAAGCAATAAAATATTCGCAGGCTAATAATCTCCGAGCTCTTCCGTCTGCGAAAGTACTTCTTTCCCATTGACAAGGAAGGGTTTCTCAGGGCCTTAACTTCTATCTCTATGAATCTGACCATCATAAATTCTTTTTCTACTTTAGAATTTGGAATCTATCTTTCACCATCCTTATCCCTTGTCCTGAGCTTGACTCCATTTTTATCCACTCATGAGACCGCTCTCACTTATGATCTCCCCGAAGAAAATATAGATTTAGGCCCTAGCTCTTGATTGAAGACCATTTGAAAGTCAGCATCCTGAGCTCTGAGACAATGAGTGTTTTAGGGAGTCCTAAAGATCAGTCTTTCATAGGCATCTTCCATTCATATCGATTTGGGTTTTTCTGCACCATATTTGGATCTGCCTCTTCTTCGATCCGGAATTCCCAGCAAATCCTTGACTCCTCGA
>CM028754.1:46527472-46764972 GCA_016801395.1 Leptodermis oblonga
TGTTCTAAGGGAGATCGGCCAGAACAGAACAAGCAATGTGGACACTGAAGGTATTTCCTCATCTTTTGTTTCAGCTCATGAAGAATTGCGATCTTGTGCTGATTTTGAAGATGGAGAAACGAACCCAGACATCTTTTAGACTTTCATATTCTCCTTCTGTTTTCGATCATGCATTAAAAAAGTTTTCATCTTTATTTACTTTTAATGTTGTCATTAGTAAAGGGTCTACTACTTTTGCAGTTCTTGATTTTTCTTTTGGTTTGCTTTTTTGTGGCATTCCCAATAAAATTACTCTTGATCATGCATTTCCTCAGTTGGGTTGTTGCTGTAATTGACAGAGCTGGTCTTCAATTTGTTTATCAGATTATGGAAATGAAGAGTTTATACAACAAAATGGGTGAAGATTTGTGTTAACCTACAGTTCTATCAAGAAGTTGCTGCCAAGTCAAGTATGTCTTTTAGACACTGAATGCCGTTTGGTGCTTTTTTTCCTTGTGATTTCTTGCTTAAGTAGCTGGAATTTACATCAGTTTCCTGATTTGCTGCAGTAATTAAGTTCATTGATGTGAGAAATCTTTACTGAAATGGGACAGTGCGTCTGAATTATAGACTTTTTCCATTTACCCTTTCGTTAATCCTTTTCATATATTTTGTACTCAATTATGGTGTTCTAGATGCAACATTGGTTGCAAGAACTGAGGAATAGAGAATTAGAAACTGAAGTTGCATCCTTGCAACGATAAGTTGAGGAATCTGTTGGTCCTGCAAGTATAATGATGGATCAAAGTAGAGATGAAAGGCCTTCAGTTGCTAATGGTGAAGTAGTCGAGGTTCAATTGCCAAACTAGGGCTTAAGTCTTGCAATTCAGAGCTATCAAAAGACTATATGTCCATTTTTGTTGCATGAATTGAATTTAACTAGAGAGAGAAGCCTTCCGAGAAAAGGAGGAGTATTAGGATTTATTACAGGTATTTCGTTTATACTTTATGCTTCTTCTGATTTGTGTTGCTTCTCCTCACTGTCTTATGGATATTTACTGAAGAAAGAAGAGAAACTAACTGGTTCCTTTTGGAACTTGCATTAGTTGTAGGTCGCTCATTTGACATGTCTGTGTTTGTGTTTTCAGATACTCAGATATGTCAGCTCTGGCTTGTAAGTTTAACAAGATGCATATAGCTTTCCTGAATACAGCACTTAGAAGAACTATTACATGCAATTATTGGTTGTAGGTCACTCCTCTACAGTCAATTACTTTCATCGTGCATCCCCTTGCTATGTTTTGCTAGATCTTCTTTAGTTTGTAATATAATCATCATGGAAATATCATCTCTGTGTATCTGTCTCTGTTTTCTTTGTGGAAGACCATTTTTTTTTCCTTTTCACATCCTCTGGTATACTATACTTCATCTCATTACATACAACCTATGTGATTGTCATATGTTCTTATCTTTCAGTGGTAATAGTATGCTACAGAGGGCGGAGTAGCTGTTTTATTACTCTCAATTTGACCTACTGCAACAGCATATGAATACTTCAGCACGAGTTTCTTTCTGCAGTATATATCGACATGCCGCATTTTTCTTAGTTTCATTTTGGGCAAAATACTGCCGAAGTCATGTTAGTCATTGTTTTGGGATATCTTTTAAAGTTGTATATGTTGGTTTTGGTTGGAACTTGAGCGAATGGTTGTTCCTTCAACTCTAAAAATATTGTGGATTTTTAAGGTTATTTATTTTCAATGTTTTGTATAATAGTTAGGATATTAAGTACTGATTAAAATACAATAATTAGTGTAACAATGCTGACTGAAGCATGTACAATTGCAAAGAGATATATTATTATTATTATCTTTGCTGTCATCTTTTTATTTTACTTTGATTTCTATACCTCATAACATTTATTTCCTGCACCTTGTCCCAATCACCTACATGATGTGTATTCGGTGCTAATTAAACAACTTAATTAGGGTATTCGGTGCTGATTAAAGCACAATAATTAGAGTAACTGCTGACTAAAGCATGCACAATTACAATTAGATCTATTATTATTATTATTATTATTATTATCTTAGTTGTCTTCCTTTTGTTTTACTTTCAATTTCTATCACTCATAACATTAATATACTACACCTGGTGCCAATCACCTACGCGCCGTGGAATACACCCAGTGTAACTTAATTAGCCCATAACGAATCGGCTCCAACACGGCGAGTTAAATAATGGGCCTGAATCGACCCAATAAGTAATGAATCAAACTACGAGCCATATATTTGAGCTAATTACTAATCAATACCCATTTTTTGTGATAATTACATTACTCCATTTGTTTGTCCAAACGTTGATCATTTGCCCCATATTTGAATTAATTATGAATATACCCTGTAGTTTTTGTTCCTAAACTTTTGATTATCGGTTACCTTTTGATTTTTCGTTAATTGTTATTAAAATAAAAAACACACAATTATAATTATCGGTTACCTTTTGATTTTTCGTTAATTGTTATTTTTTAATACTGTTTGTTATTATTTTGTTTGCATTCATGCTTTAATATTTTGTCAACGTCAAAGAGTATGCCCACAAATATTCGATAGTGAGTGACGAGATCGGGTCGACGTCGAAGTTAGAAGAAAACAAGGGAAAAGGCCAAAACATAAACTAGCCATTGAGAAGCAATAGAGGGGATTCAAGAGTCAAGACTGACCCTCAATGTCGAGCCGCCGTCTAAGCAACGCAACGGGCATAAATTTTTAGCCGATAGAGATCCATTGGCAGCCATTTCTCACTTCTATACAAGCCTCCAACGATCCACATCACTTCTATAAAAGATCAAGAATGCCAAAGTGAATAGAGCCATCATCCACATCATTTCAGTTAATTTCAAGAGAAAGATTTGAGATTAACATTCTAGAAATAGACTTTTCAAAGTCCATAGCTTTTCAATGTTTGTAAGCTCACACTTATAGTTGAGCAAACCATTTATTCTCATATAAATCCTAACCAAGAGATTGGTTGAGGCATTTTGTAAAAAATTCTAATTAATCTCTTGTTGAAGAAATATGCAAGGTGGAAGGGGAGGGTTTGAATAAAGGGGAGTCTTGAGTAAGTCTGAATTCATCGAGAATGATTAGGTTTAAGATTCATATTATAAAATATGTGGAGCATTGAGTAAGACCCAAAGTCCTCGAGGAAGGATAGGGCAAAAGACCAATTCCTAATTTTAAGGAATTAGAGAAATCCTAGCTTAGAATTAAGATATGTCTTGTAAAAGTCTTAAGATCACGAGTTTGATCTTAAACAAGTGTATTGATTTGAAACACATTTAAGTGTTTCTTTGAGTTGATTAGAAAATTTCAAGTTGTAGAACTTGGAGGTGAACTAGAATTTTATGAAAATCTGAATCACGATAATTTCTTGTGTTTTATTTTCCTTAAATTGTTTTACAATTTTGTTTGACACTTGCTTTGATTATGTCATGTGATTTCTTTTTTTATTTGATAAAAACCTAATTCATCCCCTTATCTTCTTAGGTTGCTATTAGAATTTTATAAGGGAATTTGAGAACAAATTTAGGGGCATTACTCAATTAGTCGAATTTTAGGGAAGTATTGTACTTTCCCAAACTGAAGGTTTATTTTTTATTTTTATTTTCATTTATATATAATTTTTCTTTCAATTATTCCCTAGAAAAAACATAAAAGGGCGAATTACATATATCTTCCTCAAGGTTTGGTTAAATTACAAATCAGTCACTAAATTATAAAAAATTATGAATACTTTCTCATAATTTAGTTATACTTATAAAATTAATCCCTGTCAATTATGATTAAAAGCAAACATGAACTTTTACGAATATCTCAAAATCAATTCGGTAAAAATTTGTAAAAGTTCAGTTTAAACTAATTTATTTAATAAAGAAATGAATATAAATGTTATTTTAGACTCGATTGTTAAATAACCAATCAGAGTTTAAACACTCAAAATCTGGATTCGATATCATATTTTGTTAGTCAAAAAAGTAAATACAAATAATTTTTTAGTTGTGGATGGTGGTATTTGCAATTTTCGAAATCCATTAGGATTGGTTTGTACTTTAATCAAACATCGGGGGAGGTAAATGTAATTCCCCTTAAAATAAAATCGCATTTCAACGAAAACTTAGAATCCCAACCCTAGACCCGCCGGCTATATATAAATAGCATATCCTCCCCTTCCTCCCTTCCAAAACCCTACACTCGCCGCTGCTGCACCTGAATTTCTCACCTCAGCACGAACATCCTCTTCCAGCAGCAAGAATGGTACGCTATTTGCTCGTATGTTTGAACAATTTCTGCTTGTTTGATCGTCAAATTAATGGTTTTCGTTGGAACTTTTGTTAGGCGGACGTCGAGACTGATGTTGCGGCACCAAAGAAGAGAACGTTCAAGAAGTTTAGCTTCAGGGGTGTGGATCTTGATGCCCTCCTCGATATGTCCACTGATGAGCTCGTGAAGCTCTTCACCGCTCGTGCACGCAGAAGGTATATCTAATGTTTCTTTTTGTTTATTGCTTTTCTTAATTGGAGGTTTTGATTTTTGGTGAATTTGTGTTTTATAATCATGTATTACAGTTGATAGATTAGGGCTTTCTTAGGTATAGTTAACTGAAATAAAAAATGTATCTTTTCTTGTAGGATAATTCAATCTCTGTGCAGATAAGTTTTTGTGTTCGGTGTGAATGAATTTGTGTACATAGGGTCACTGTGGAGAGTTACTTGTTGTTGATGTTGAAAAATCAATCTTCTGTTGAATATGCGTGTGTAGATTTGCTTTTAGGTTAACCTAGTATGGGTGTGGTGTAGCCTGGTCTGTCATGTACGGGTTCAATGGGATACTGTTAATAAATAATTGCTTGCGTTTTATGAGTTGTTTCAATTTATGTAGGTTCCAGAGGGGATTGAAGAGGAAGCCCATGGCTTTGATCAAGAAGCTACGAAAGGCGGTATGGACTCTCTTTTCTATTAACTTCATTCTTGTATGCATTGCGATTTCTACTGGTGATTGGGTAAATGTTGCATTGGGAACAGTAATTAAACAGTGAATGCCAGTTTAATATTGTTAAACCATGAGGAAGAATACACGAAAAGATTATTTTTTGGACTGCTAATGTGATATAATTTGAACGAACTTGAAATATCTATTGATATTATCTCACTCTTGGTATAAGATATGGATATTGCTTCATGTCAATTCCATTTGCTTGTTCGATTCATATGCTACCTAATGTCTCTGCTTCACTTGAAGTTTTGCACTAGAATTTCACCTTGTATGCTGGTTGAGTTGCATTATTTAGGACCATTCTAGATGCTTGATGATGATTACTATATCATATGAATGCCATATTGTCCTGTTTTGTAGTCTCTTATCCATTTAACAATATAGTAAAGAACTTAAGCAAAGATGAAGCGTTTGCAGCTGTTGATTAATCTACATTAAGCAATGTATATAGTACTTTTGAGTTAAATTTCTTTTGCTTGAGCAAGTAGCTGAAGTGTTTCAAGCGAATGTTGTATTAGTTCTCAGGGTGCACTTGTGCATGTGTGATGACTGTTCTATGGAGTTCATTCTTTGAGCACTGATGTTATGTATTGAACTTTTGTCTTCTTTGCGCAATCTCTTTCCCAAGGGGATATGTGGTATTTTAATGCGTTTCAGTTAGTAATCTGTTTTTGATACCTTCTAACCTTGAAGTATCTCTGAAACTATTGGCTCAGAAACGTGAGGCACCAGCTGGTGAGAAGCCAAATCTTGTGAAGACACATTTGCGTAACATGATTATAGTCCCTGAGATGATCGGTAGCGTGATTGGAGTCTACAATGGAAAGTCATTCAACACCATTGAAATCAAGCCAGAAATGATTGGTCACTACCTTGCTGAGTTCTCAATTTCATACAAGCCTGTGAAGCACGGTAGGCCAGGTATTGGTGCTACTCATTCTTCAAGGTTCATTCCTCTGAAGTGAGTGGTTGCTCTACCAACCAGGAGACTTATCGAGAATTTTGTCATCGAGACTGTAATGATGATTGTGTTTTTGGAATTTTAGATTTGATTATGAAGGTTTAAAACAGTGCCGTTTAGTTTTGAGACTGCATATTAATGTCTAATACTTACCAGTTTTTGATTGAGATATTGTTTCTTAAGATGGATTTCTCTACCATTTTCTTCTTCTTTTACTTGGTGGCTGCTTCGGTGCGAAAATTATGCTCGAGTGGTCTTTGTGAAGGCTGCTTTTCTTGCTTCAACATACATTGAGCAGTTCAGACAAACTGTGGGATGATGATCATCACCTCAGGACCTGAGGAATGTTATCTCATAGATATTTCCCTGATAACGGGGTAATCTCCGACAAAAAACCCTTCGAGAGGGTTGTCCGGCGAGAAGAGGGGGCGAAATTAGTTGTAGTCCGGTGGTTTTAAGCAAAAATGTTTTTTGTTTTTTTGGTGGATTTCTTACAAATGAATTAATGGCATATAGAAGGTGGGGGACGATAGGTTTTCTGAAAGTTATATTTTGCTTTTCTCATTAAGGGCAATTGAATCATTTGCTGCTTTCTGAAAAATGCTCTTGACTTTAACGTCACCATTTTGAAAAACTCAGAAAGCACTTTTAGTTAAGATCCTTAGGTTCTTATGAGACACTGAGAATTTCAAAAAATAAAAAAAAAATTTCTTTAGAAATAAGTAGATTATAAATTGGCTTAGTTAATATTAACTCTATTGTATTATTGGCTTTTGATTATTTGGCCTTCGTATATTTAAAATAAACTATTTACCCCATGTTTCTAAAACTAACTAGTTGTCCATATGTTTTTAAAACTAACTGTTTGTTTTTTTTTTACCAGTCAAACTATAAAAATCCTTGAAAAGGCAAAAATACCCCATCTGGAATATACGCCAAGCATTAACTAGAGAAATTTTTTTGAATAATTATTAAACCCATTATTGGATTCTTTTTTCGACACCAACAAAAATTATAAACATAAACAATTAATCATACGTACCAATACAAAATCAGATGGGCAAAGTTGGAGATAATGGAGGGCTAGGAGAAACGGTCGGCTGGCGATAATTTCTCCCCGGGGAAAAAACGCTCGACTGTGTAGAAACGGCAACAGCAGCGGGTTCTTTGCGAGAACCACCATTGGAACGGAAAAGTGCAGCGTCAGCTATTATGGAGTTCGCTGCTCGACTCTGGAGAAATTGCAGCTGCAGCAGTTTGGAGCGGGAAATTGCAGCGGTGATTGTACATCGGAGAAACCTTCACCCATTTTTTTTCTTCTTTTCTTTCTCAAGTAATATGCAGTTAATACTTAAAAATATATTAGTTTGAATTTTTTTACTTAAATTTGAGAGCGTGATGTGTCAACATTGTAGAGGGGTATTTTTGTCTACTTAGAGATTAGTATAGTTTGACAAGGACAAACAATTAATTTTAAAAAATACGGAGAGGGGGGTAAATAATCAAAAGTCATTAACACATTGGGTAAATATGAAAAAATACTAGTAATATCAACCAAGAGTCTCTTTCATTCTCAATAAAATAATAAAAACTCTAAAAGAACAACAAAAAGGGCAAAAGGCATGAATGATAATAGATGGGCTCATAAATCTACAGTGGTCAACATGAAACCCACCAAATAGGAAGGAGAGAGAGAGAGAGAGAGAGAGAGAGAGAGAGAGAGTTACGAGGAAATTCAATCTATACATACTAAGCAACGTCATATCAATATTCTACTATTTCCTTCAACTTCCAACCTGCTTCTTTCTTGCTAACATTGACAAGTTTCTTCTTCTCCCTCCTCCTCTTCCTCTTCTGGTCAAATACTGTGTTAAAAAGATTTAATAATGTGAGTTACGTGTACTCTCTCAGCTCTGATCAGGGAGCACTGCGAAGCTTCTTCTCCACTTCATGCAGAGCCATTTGCACCTCCTTTTCAACCTTTGCTGCTCCCATCTATATCCAATAAACAATACACGATCATGACAACGAGATATGAATCATATATAATCGACCTGAGTACTACTTAAACTATTAATTACTAATAGTACACATGCTGAATTGAATGACAACTTTGACAACTATACTTTTATATATATTATGTATATGTATGGCTAGTCAATCCTGCAGGTTTTTTCTCATGTAGTTGAACCCAAAAAGGCCAAAAAGTCTTTCTTTAATCTCTCAAGGTTTTCGTTTTTATTATACTTTACTACGTCAATCATACGTTAGTATCATTTGGTGATTAACTGCGAATCTTCCTCACAAACAAGAAAAGTCAATCTCTGCTGCTCTGTTCTTCTTCATCAAGAAAGATTCAAGAACCTTTCTTTTTAATGGCTAAAATGATGACCATCATCATATTATTGCCTAATGCTTCGTTATGATGTTTAAAAACATGTTTTACAAATTGTACCGGTAATGTAAAAATGTATAGATTATAGAAACTCAAAACAAAACAAAAAACAATGATAACGAACGTGCCCTGAAACTGACCTTGGCCTCAACTTGTAACACTGCGGAGAATTCGTGGGACGAGAAATTCGATTGCAGGGATTTGGTTTTGGTACCTGTGCTTTTCAGGGATTTTAGAACTTCCAAAAGGGAATCAATTCCAGATGAAGGATGAGCCACTCTGAGTTTGATCGTAGCTTCTTCTTCTTCTTCTTTTTTTTCCTCTGTTATTCGCTTATAATCCGCCATTTCCAGCTCTAATCTTCTCCTGTTCAATTCCTCCATGTCTCCTTTCAGTTTCTCAATTGACTCAGCTGCTCCTTGCACTATAGACTTCTTATCATTCTGCAACAGAAAAATGCACCCAAAAAAAGAGAAAAAAAAAACAGAGTTCTTCATCATCTCCATTTATACACACACAAAAAAAAAAAAAAAAAAAAACCAGAGCAAGAAAGAAAGGTAAACTACTTAAAAGTAGTACAAACCTTGGTTCCACGAGGCAAGAGTTTATGCAATTCCATGTAATTCTGTTTCTGCTTCTCCCTTCTCCTCCTTTCATTGATCATGTGCTTATGGTTCCTCTCCCTTTCGGCTACCACCGGACCGGCCACCGTCGTCTTCAAGAACTCCATCATCCTCTTGTGCACATTTTGATGATCATCACGATCATATTTCCCACTCTGTTTTGATCGAAATCCTTGAAGGGCTATTTCTCTCGAGTAACTCACAAAATCACTTCTAGGCAGAGGTGGAAGAAGATCGTCAGCGAACCAAAGAAACTCATCGCCTTGGAAATTATCAACCCAGTTCTGGAACAAGCTATCATCCATTATCCGATATTTTTTCTTTCTGGAATTTGAAATTCGGTTGCAAGTAACGGCTACAAAAACTGTCGGGGCGGATGGACTGAATCTGAATGATAGTGGCGCACGAATTAACGGCTATATATATATAGTGAGGAATTACGCATATTTAGCATGTGCTGAATTGAAGCGAATCGGACAGGCTTGACTAGGAATCATAGGATTTATGTGTGTTTTTTTTCTGCACAAACAAACTATTGGGCAACGTATGACGTTGCGCGTCGTCAGCGTTTTTGTAACTCGTTTACTCGTACATATTAGTACTACGACATATCACGCGCCACAGATGACTGACCAGAGAAACTGTCAAACTGACAGAACTCGCCACTCACTAGATCTCCTTTCACGCGACATGTATACCACGCTCAAAGGGACGTGGCATGATATTTGCAGTGACGAAATCGATATTTGCAGCGACATTTTTTTATAAAAAGACTAAAATGCCCTTGGATTAAAAAATTAAAATAAAATAAATTTTCATTCCTACTACTACTAAAAAAAAAGTGCAAAAGTGTCGCCGGCGACATTTTTGTGCAAAAGTGTCGCCGGCAACACTTTTGCCCCCCCCCCCCCCCCCCCAACTTTCTTATTTGCAGCGATCACCGGCGGATCTTCCCCATTTCGGTAAAAAATTGCACAATTTTGATAAAACTACTAATAAATTCGAACATAATACAAGTAAAATAATTAATAAAACTACATAAAAAAAGAAAAAAAAAAACCAAAGTGTTGGAATAATTTTTTAAAAAAAAAAAATTTTCAGAACCATCGCCGGTCGCCGGCGATGGTTCTGGAAATTTTTTTTTTTTAAAAAATTATTCCAACAGATTGAAAAATTTTAATTTTTTAAATTTTTTTTTACCCCAGGCATTTCGGTCTTTTCACGCAAAAATGTCGCTGCAAATATCGAAACAGTCGCTGCAAATATCAATTCCGTTCTGAAACGATGGTAACCTGATAACATCGATAGAAGTGATTCATCTAACCCAGGTGTCAATTCGTGTTGTGTCTAAGTTATCGGATTGTTTTCACGTCAATATCCCTTAACCCTAACCTTATCTGTTTAATTATTTATGTCGATCCATTTAACCGGCGGATATTTTGAGTTTGATGTATTTTCGTGTTTTGAGTATAAATTACTTATGTTGGCGAGTTTTCGTGTTGATATTCTCAACATTCCTTACCCGTTTAATTATTCGTATTATGTATTCGAGTTGATTCATATAATCTGTGAACCCGTCAAGACTCAACTATAACCCACTTATATAATGTCATATTAATATCGTATTTTCTTATCGTGTCAAAAATTATCATCCTTAGTCCAACCCGATCAAACTACCACCATTGTCTCACAAATATAGTAGCTTGGGAATTTAATAGTATTGGATTCTCTGTAATATTTGAGTGTAAAATTTATTAACAATTTTATTTTTTTGGAAAATTAAACTAAATTCTTATCAAAGCTATCTGGATATGCACATGTCAAATTACCAACAATATTAATGCATGAAATGATACGCTAAAGTGTTATAGAGAATATTTTAGGGATTTTTAGAAATACAATGGACTAGTATTTTATTTCATTTTAAATTGGCGGACGGTTCGATGGCGATATTTCTGCTTTAAAAATTAATACACGTATTTTTTTTCATTAAATGATACATTAAAAGTTAAAATTAACGTGTTTATTTTAACACAATTGTATCACTAAAACCGATGTACTCTCTACAAATGATACTTGTTGTTTTAACATAATGCGCCGATACATTAACAGCTAAAATCGATACATATTAGAGCCTAAAATCAATACTTGATATATCATATACTAAATTCAATACACGATATATCATGGACTAAACTCATAAGCACTATACATTAGCTAAAAGCGATACACCAGAGGTGAAAATTAATACGCATGTTTTCATAACTTATGAACGATCTTTCGGGGCTAAAAATGGTCAGACGGTTTGACCTTTCGAATATTATATTAAATATAAATAATTATTTATAAAAGGGCAAATGACACCAGTGGCCACCCAACTATTTGTAATGTTCAGTTTTGGTCACTCAACTTTTATATGTGCGCGTTTAGCCACTCAACTTTCCAAAACGTGTCTGTGCACCCATTCCGTCAAAAATTGGACGGAATCCATCCAAACCCAAAGCCCACATGCGTCCCACATGAGTTTTTCAAGGGTAAAAATGTCCTTATAGCTGAAATTGGGGGAAAAAATCAAAAGGAACAATAATTAATCATGTGGTTCCCGAAGCTAACTTACAGCTCAAAAGGAACAATAATTAATCATGTCCTTACAGCTCATTCATCACTGTATGTCTCTATGCTGCAACCTCTTTGTATCTTGGCTGTTGCTAATGGCAATTTTTGTTGAAAAAAAAAAAAATCACGAAAAAGAAGGACAAATGGGTACAATTTGATTAAGTAGTTCATCAAATAGAATGGGAAGTCATTCAATAATATAACATTAACTATGAGTAGTTTACATCAAAAGAACCATCCAACTACATTAAACATAAAATGACAGAAGATTGAGTTGCACATGAACTCTGCTAATACAGCACAACACATCACAAATGCAGTACAAAAAAGGCAGAAGATGCCAAGTCTAAGATAAGATAGTCAAGACTCAAGATTATCTTGTTGCCTTCCTCTTCCTTGACCCCTTCCAGACCCAAATTCACGAATTCCTACTCCTCTTTTCCACCTTCCAACTGTGTATACTGGAGGCAAGCCCAAATAGGAATTATTGGCATTAATCTTCATCTTATCGGAATCAGTCAATGATTTTTTACCAATCATTTTAGGGGCTTTGCTTGAAGGCTGCACCTGATTCTCTGCTCCTGTTGACTGGTCAGAATTTTTCTTCCTTTTGCCTGGGTTATTTTGGTCTAGTTGCGTCTGTAAGATAATAGAAAAACACAAAATTTAAGAATGTTAATGAGCAAAATATAATGAGAATGACCAATCCGTAGTCATTTACCTGAACAATATCTTCACCTATGGTGGTATTTTCATTTCTTGGAGGATTCTTTTTTCTTCGTACCTAGTGCAAATTGAAGAACAATTAGTACAATGTAATACACAAATTTAACACACTTTGCTCTCATTCGATAAGCCTCATTAGTTGTGAATTTGAATTCCTTTCTTTTCCAAATTCCATAATTCTTTATTGCCTCTTTAAACTCTGCAGAATTTGCAAACCTCAACTTCAGTTCTAAATTGGGTTGTCGCATATCACGGGCTGCATTAAAATCTATAAACTGTAATCTGTCACCAGTTATCTCATTATCACTCGTTCCTCCATTGCTATGAATCTCGTCACCATCTGCATTTTCATCGAAAACATTTTCAAATGTGTCTTCATTCTCATTTTCTGCATTTACCCTCACCATTGCTTTGTCTTCATTCTCATTTTCTTCATTGCTAGGTTCAAAGTCATCAAAGCCATCATTTGCGCATAAATATTCATCATCACTGAAGTTCTCGCCATCTTCAGTACTACTCCCCTCTTCATCTTCATCGGTATCTTTCATATTCAACACCATTACAACCCTTTCCCTAGGGCTTTGTATTTGTTGAGGTTCAATCATCAATCCTGTGCTGCTTTGTTGATGGTTGCTTGTACTTCCAATGTATGTGCCAAGCTCGGGCATGATCTTTTTCTTTAATGCACAAATTGTAATCACTTTGTACTCCTCCACATAACGACACATGCTAACAATGTCTGCATCACAAGTTATTGGTGTCAACCCACTGGAAAAATCTCTGTCCGGTTTGACATAGAAAATTTCCTGCTTTTCTTCGTATCCCAACTCTGTAAGCATTGTCTTTATTTCCTCCAATGACATCTTGTCTGAGTTGCAATTATCAACATGGTCTATTGTTCCACCTACATACGATCTCCAAAAATGACCCGTAACTTCACCCCCATGCATAAGTCTAATGGTGAATAACTCAGGCTCCCCATCTGAGAAACATAAATCATACATTATGCGCCTAAAATTGAGTGACACGGACTCTAGTACAACTTCATGCTTGAAGGAAAAAGTACACATATAAAGAACCAACACCATTCTAGACCATAAATACAAAGACGAGAACTTAAACACCAGAAAAAGACAATAACTCCAGAAAAAGACAATAACTCCAGAAAAAGACAATAACCCCAAAAATCATTAAAAATTCAACTTTTGAACCCATTTCGTAATCACGTTTGTTCTTGTATTCAATGTTTTAAGTTGACATTGAAAACATTGAATACTTGAAAACCACTTACTTCTCCCCATTTCAACCCATCAGCACCCACTGCAAAAATCCCTCCCGAATAATGTCTAGCTAATAGAAAAAAAAAAGAAATTTGCATTGAACAAGATAATGATAAATTGTTAACACTTACTGTATTGAGTGATGATATCAAAGCGGGTTTCTTTTTTCCGGATACTCCAATCCATCAACCCTACTGTTTGTTCTTCTTCTTCGTGATTATGGTCAAGTACTCTAATCTGAAAACCCTGTTTCCTTTTGATCTACCCCATACAGTGATGAATGAGCTGTAAGGACATGATTAATTATTGTTCCTTTTGATTTTTTTTCCCCAATTTCAGCTGTAAGGACAATTTTACCCTTGAAAAACTCATGTGGGACGCATGTGGGCTTTGGGTTTGGATGGATTCCGTCCAATTTTTGACGGAATGGGTGCACAGACACGTTTTGGAAAGTTGAGTGGCCAAACGCGCACATATAAAAGTTGAGTGACCAAAACTGAACATTACAAATAGTTGGGTGGCCACTGGTGTCATTTGCCCTTTATAAAATGAAAAAAAAATGAAGGAATGTATAACCACACAGACTAGTGGTTAAAACAATGCCACATGCCCATGCTATCATGTCAACCGTTTTTTCATTCAACACTATTTGAAATTTATTGTTGAGTGCAAATTTAGAAAAGTAGATCTTGGATCTATTAATAAAATAAGTATTTATATGTTCTTTTAGAAGAGTTAACTTTAACAAATATATAATTTATTATAAATGTATAAATATTACGGTACAATATTTAAAATAGCTAATTTAACACCATTTATATTCTTACTTATTAAGTATGTGCTAATTACGGACCATACATGATTATATTAATAAGGGTAGAAGGAGTGAAAAAAAATTAAAAGTAGACTTTTCGATTGAAACAAAAAATAATTTTCAAAATGGACTCTTCTATTGAATCCGAGAGAGTAACATCTTTGTAAAATGAGAAACGCAATCAATGTTTCTACCAGTCAAGAACGCACTATTTGTGTATGACTATAAAAAATCACATATAGAGAATCGTTATGTATCACCATCAAAACGATTGGTTGGAATGTTCAAAGAAGGAAGAATGAGACCAATTAAGTCATACTAATGACTGTTTGGCACAAGAGAAAGACTACACTCCTAAATCATGATCTTGTACACAATGTTTGCCTTGTGTGTACAACATCAAACCCTACTGATGATTCTTTCCTTAGAGGCGGCTGCAGTTCGCTCTTACCGGCTTCTGATCGTGCCTTCCGAGGATAATAACAGAAGGGCTACTAAGAAGCTACCTAGTGAAGATCACGAACCAAACAAATCGACGAGTCTTTCATGTTCTTGAATGTATTCAGAGACTTTCCTGTTGAGATGTTTGATGATCATGTTCCTATATATTCTGCGGCTGCTTCTTCTTCTTCTTCATGTTCAGAATCATCTGGAAAAACTTCCGAATAATAATTGTCTATGGAATTGCCACTTTCATCTGAAACATCAATGTCACTGCTGCAAGCCTCAAGGTCAACATCATCTTCCTCCTGTGAATACACAAATGTGAAGAAAATTTAAATAAAATATAACCACAATGGGGGAAGAAACAACTTATTTCACCTCTGGAAGTTTTGTGACAAACGTTTCCTTGATCGATGATCAGGATCTGAATAGTTAAAAGAGTTACTAACCTCACTGTCCTCGTCCTCAGTAGAGTAGGAAGAATCTAATCTATCATACAGTTCCACATCACCGCGTTCCTTCATGTTCTCCATTTTCTCCTACATTTTATGAAACAGGAAGACAAGCCGTAGTTCAGTTAGGAGCTAGAAAGGAGTAAATGGACCAAGGATTGGAAAATGAAATCCAGGTTGATCTACGAGATGATAAATCAATTAGAAGCCATACTATTTCAGATCTTATCTCGTCAACTCTTGGTTGCACTTGTGCAATATGCTTCAGGAGAGCCTGGCAAAAAACTTGTGGTAAGAACGATAAGCTCTGACAGAATAATGAGGCTGGTAAAAGGTGATAAGCACTGATAAGAAAATACTACGGAAATCAAGCAAAAATAACAGGAGACCGAAAATGGTGATTCATGCTAGTACAAATGCCGTGTTTCACTTGAAAATTTGTTTTCTAGGGCAGGAACTGCTTGGATAAGAGATATTGGGCACTTATATTGTATTCTTGAAAGAGATGAACACCAAAAGTTGATGAAGGTACCTGATGCCTTTGAAGCTCAATAGAACGAGCCAATGCCTTCCTTTTAGTCAAGAGATTTTTCGGCCTCAGAAAGGAAGGCCTCTTGTAGTCCTTGCCCCGAAAAACGATTATGGCATAGCCTTTGGATCCTTTATCAACGGAAACTAGCACACCGCCACTCTCAGCTTCAAGAGATAATGCAATACTTTTGACTTCTTCAAAGTTTTTAGCCTTTACAATGACCTTGACCAGTTCCCGATACTTCCAGTGTAAGTGCATATTCTCCACTGTACCATCAAAAACTCCACGCCTACCTGAGAAGAGGATGGTGTCACATCACTCAGATCTGGACGATAACCTGTACATAATCTGACAAGCAAGTTAAATCGATTCTCCAAATAGTTCTTACCAAGAAGTAGGAAGGCTTTCATCCTTAATCCAAGCTTTCTGAACATAAACCTCTCGTCATCAGTAATGCTGTCAGGGTCTGCTGAATGATCCAAGGGATTTAAAGTTTCTTCCACCTTTGATAGAGCTCGTTCTGCTTTCCTTATCTTTCTTTCAGCCTAAAAGCGAGACACATTAGCAGATTCTTGGAATGAGAAGTTCAAAATGCAAACCAAGGTGATTTTAGAAGCTCAAAATAACCAAACAGCAGTATCTCAGTTGTTTCTTGGGGTCCATAACAAGAACTAGCAAAACCAGCAACTACAAGATTAACCGAATTGGAGGATGCACAAAATATCCGTTTCAAGTAATAGGGAGCGAAGTATGATAATCTGGTTTAGTTCAACAAGATAAAGATTCAGAACTTACGATATAGAGTTTCCTTTGGAGCTTTCTGACTAAGTTAGCATGCCGTATCATTTCTGCTTCTTTCATCATCTTTTCCTCAAGATTGTCGTCCAGTTTCTTACCCCATCTAGCATCAGCATCTAAAGTTTCGCTAAGAGTGCCAGCAGTTCCAGATTCATCAGCTATTAGCATACTTGATGATACCAAGGCTGATGCCCTTAACCTGGCTTGCTCTTCTTCATCTTGCAATGTCTTGGCCAGCCTCTCTTTTTCCAGCAATGCTTCGGCAACTTCTGTTGACAGAAAATCTTTACCTCTATAAAACACCAAGAAGTCTTTGTTTCTGGACAGCAGAATACCCCCTGTCAATTTCTGCACAAAAGCCGCGTTCCACCCAAGTAAAATTGATCAATTTACTATATAATTATGGCTGCAATCTTGTTAGAAAAATAAACAACAAATAAATGTGACTATGGGATTTCATCGATAAATTCATGATTGTAGATTATCAATTTAACTCCTGATACCTTGATATCTTCAGCCATTCTTTCACTTGTGGTTAGCTGGACACCACGTTTCAGAGCAACCTTTGCAATTTTACTTGTTTCCCACAGCTTAACCATAGCTGCAGCCAGACCCTGGTGTTGCCGGCTTCTGCCTGGAGATGCAAACATATTAATCAAAACTAACTTGAAGATCAAAACATAAGCATTAACGAAGGGTGGTTACCTAGTGCAAAATGTGGAGGTAGAACCCTGGCAAGCCGGCGTAAAGATGTAGCCTCCTTCAACCCAAGGGTACCTCTGACACCATAAGGAAGTATTCTAAAAGGTGGTTGATAACCAGGAAGAATCCCCGGCAGTAAATCTGCATCTACAGGTAGTGGTCCATTTCCTGTCCAATCCGTGTACCTTGGGCCAATGCCATCTAACAGTTTGTCTGCTTCATCTTCATAGTTCAGTTCAGCCAACGATTGATCGTTTCCATCCTCCAGTCCAGGAGTTGCAGATTCTGAATGGGGGTTATCCACTTCACTGCTAGGACAGAATTCATTAACAGGTGCACTTACAGAAGACTCCTGAGGAATTCCATCTTTGTTGTACATCCGTTTTTTCAATCGTTCAGAAGATGCTTCATACCCTACCCCTCTATAAAGAGCTACAGAAGTCCCAGATCTCCAAACTACCAACCCACCAGTTTTTCTCTACACAAATCAAAATACAGCAGAATAGTAGAGAAATTCATATCTCCAAGATTTATAAACAATCATGACATCTCTAAGCTCGGAAACAACTAACATTGTCTTTAGATTAGCACATTATGCACAATCAGGTTCTGAAAATGCTAAAATAATTACCACTTCAAACCAAGGTAATCTAATTTTCTTTTGAACTTCAGAAGATAAATTTTAAAAATCAGCTAACTAGCTATTATTTGAACTCATTAGAAACATAAAGAGATAACAAATTACCAAAACAGAGTTACCAAAAAATTCGTAGCTAAATTACCTCCAAGATCTCATGCATTCGCCTCATATTAAGTGCAAGAGTCCCCTCAATTTTCAACCTCACAACCTCTGAAGACTTCCACTTTTCATGAATCTTTTGCACAACCTCATGCGTAACACTGCCTTTAATTCTCGTCTTAGTCTTCAAGCGAAGAGCCATGTTCGTCAGCCTTCTAAGCTCTGACTCAGGAAGAGTCAGTTCAGCAAAATAAGTCCTACTTTTTCGCCTTACAGAATTCAATTCGTCCACCTTTTTCACTTCATGCTTCTTCTTCTCCCATGGGAAACTTACTTCTCCATTTCTGGGATACACATTCTGATCCCTATACAGCGGTTTCTCAGAAAACCCACCTCTTGCATTGGGCAAAATGCCTTCTTCAACATAAAAAATGTCCTCAATCGACCCTTTCTCAATCCTTCTCTCCACGTTCTCTTTCTTATCACTAACATCATCCACATACCCAAACTTCTTCAATTTCTGAACGATCCTCTCCATGGTACTACTGCCACTGCTACTCTCTTCACAATCAGAACTCGAACCCTCCTCACTATTTCTATAATCCACCAATACCTGACCCTTTTGGAGCCTATCTTGCTTAGGGGTTTCATTCCATTTATCCAACCAAGAATTATTAGACACTTTGGACTTCAAATGAGACGCTTCGCTAGCAAAATCCCATCTTCTATTCTTGGTTTTCCCATCAAATTTAGTGTTTTTCTGAGGATTTTGCGGGGGAACTGAGTCCGCACTCATGCTAGTACTATTGCTGACACAGAAAGATTGCTTCTTTAATGGAATTGAAGAACCATACCTGAGAAAGTGGAGGCGTGTTGAGACATGGAGCTTCAACATAGAGCTCTGAAATGAGTCCATGAAGGTAGTACTTCTTGTGTAGAATTGGTTGCCAGGCACTAAAGCCATACTTTCTTCAAATTTGACATTAACATGAAAGGGGTGAAGCCGTGAAGGAGATGATTTAGTGTGGCTCAGTAAAGGAAAAATCTTTATGCAACTTCAGAAATTGTAAGGGTCACGCTTTTGGGTATTATTAACTCATGCCACGCTTTAGTTACTATAAATAAGCACGCTTTAAGTTATCCAAACTTCCAAAGTTTAAAACCCGGTTGCCAAAAATATTGCACTGCCACGTTCACTCTCAGTCTGAACTTTGGCAAATGGCAGGCAGCTAAAACGGTCGAGTGTCCGTGGAGTTTCCCCCCTGCCCTTCTGCGGAGAATTTGAGGACGTCTGAGCAGAGCATTTCTATCTTCTTTGGTAAAAGTTTCAACCTTTTTTCCCTTTCTTTTATCTTTTCTGCATAGGTGCTTATTTATGTTTTTCTTTTTTCAGGCCAGACTCGGAACGTTTTGTATGCAAAGAAAGTTCACAACGCAAAAAATTCTGTCCTTAAGGTGATTTTAATTTCCGTGTTCTTATTATTTTCTTGCATTTTTTTGGGAATCCCTTCATTTGAGTGAGTTTCTGTGCATATAGTCTTTGTGGGTCTATTGATCTGATAATGTGAAAACACACGAATACCTTCTATGGTATCTGTTTGTTATTTTTTGTTGTTCTTAAGTGGATTAAACGGTTGCCCTAGTTATGATTTGTTTGTTTTGATGCAAGGGCATAGGGGTATACACAGAGGGATTTATTTTGAGAAATTCAGTTATGTGAGCAGAAACTCTGATGTCCTCTGTCCCTCGTGGTTGGTATTTAGGTTTATTTTCAGTAATTATTGATCAACACTTGAAAGGCAGCCCCGTCTATGGAAGCTCCCCACGTGCACAGTGGGGAGAACGATCGGGCTGTTAATCCTAATGCACATAATTTTATCTTATTTTCTGTATTCTTTCTGCAAGTTGAGACATGTGACCTCAAGACACGCGGCAGTAGTTCTTACTACCGTGCAAATGATATGCACAAAGGGATTTGTTTTGACAAATGTAGTTATCTGTGTAGAAACCCTGATACTTTCTATCTCGTGGTTGATATTTAGGTTTATTCTCAGTAGTTGATCAACCACGGAAATGAGACCCAGTCAATAGAAGCTCCCCACGTGTAGGGTGGGGAGAGCGATTGGGCCCTTAAGTCCTAATGTACATAGTTATATCTTACATTCTGTGCTCTTTCTGCAAGTTGAGACCCGTGACCTCAAGACACGCTGCAGCAGTTCTTACCGCCGTGCCAATGATATGCACAAATGTAGTTATCTGAGTTGAAAGTCTGATGCTTTCTGTCTCTCGTGGTTGGTATTTAGGTTTTTTCCCATTAGTTGTTGATCAACCACTAAAATGCAACCTAATCTATAGAAGCTCCTCACTTGCAGGGTGGGGAAAATGATTGGGCCCTTAAGTCCTAATGTACATGGTTATATCTTACATTCTATATTCTTTCTGCAAGTTGAGACCTGTGACCTCAAGGCAGGCGGCAGTAGTTCTTACTACCATGCTAATGATATGCACAATTGGATTTGTTTTGACAAATGTAGTTATCTGTGTAGAAACCCTGATGCTTTCTATCCCTCATGGTTGGTATTTAGGTTTATTCTCAGTAGTTGTTGATCAAGCACTAAAATGTGACCCAGTCAATAGAAGCTCCCCAAGTGTAGGGTGGGGAGAGCGATTGGGCCCTTAAGTTTTAATGTATATAGTTTTATCTTACATTCTATATTCTTTCTGCTAGTTGAAACCCGTGACCTCAAGACATGCGGCAATAGTTCTTAGCACTGTGCCAAGGACCACCTTCTGGTATTTTAATGTTTCACTAAATTCTCATGATATTTTGTTTTATTAACTGATAGGAATGTAAACTAGATAATTTTAGTAAGGTGATTTATGAACCTGAATCTGCAATTAATTTGGTAATTGATTGTGAAATAATTTGATGGTTAAAGATGAAGAATTCTGAATAAGTCACAAATAGAGAAAATGTCAGATATTATTTTGAATATGCTGGATGGCACATTGATCATTGGTTTCACAAGTTTTTTTTTTCCCCAAAGCATTGCTTGTGAAATTCAAAATTTCCAAAACAGTGAAGTTTTAAAGATGGTTCCAGAAGTAATGAAAGCGTAACCGCGATTTTTGCTATCCTTGTGTCTGTGTCCCGCTTTTGTTAACTTTATTTTCGTAGAAAGCGAAAGACTATCTTTCGCTTTCTTTGTAAACCACCTAAGCGGCAGAAGGTGGCGCTTTCTGGTGCTGGTGCGAAAGATAAGAGGAGCAGAGGGAGGGAGAGTGAAGTGTTGTTGGAAGAGGTCTTGCCTAAGAAAAGTCCTAGGAGTAAAATGTTTATGGCGTAGGACAATGATGAGAAAAAAAATGGATGAGATTGACAATTATGAAAAGTAGAAGAAAATAAATGGTAAAAGTAGTAATAAGAACATTGGGAAGGGGACAAAAATGGAGAGATACAGGAATGGGGAGAGTGATGAGGAAGGAGGGAGGGGTAATGTGGTTAAAATTGGTAAAAAAAATCTGCTAAAGATGAGTCGTTGAGGAGAAAGAAGGCTGAGAGGAAAGGGGAAAGCGATTAAGAAGAAACGAGGTCTAGCTAGAAAAGCGGAAGAGAGTTAGAGGGAGATAAACAAAGAAAGTGAAACTGCCATTTTTGAAACTTCAATGTTTTGGGAATTTTGAATTCCATATGAAATTTTTTTGGAAACAACTCTTGATTTCATTTTCTGTTTTATTAATCCATGGCCATGAATTTGAAACACATAGAAAGCAGTTATAGGATGCTCAAAAGTTCAAATTTGTTTGCCGTGTGATTGAAATGAAGAGTAAGGGTGGAAGAAGTAATGCAAATAAGAAATTTTGAAATGTTGTTAGCTAAGAGTGGCTTTAATCTTACTTTGTGGTGATTATCATGATGATGGAACTAGGAAAATATGTGACTGATCACTGTAACGCCGGTGTATGATTTTTTATCTTACAGAATTTGCAAATTGAGGTATGGTTCTTTCAAATTTTACTTTTACAGAATTTGCAAATGCTTGAACAATCATGATTTTGATTTATTGTCAGAGATGGTTTGGACCTTTATCTTCCCTTCCATCCATATCTAAGAAACAAGGAAAACTGCTGTCTTTAACTGTTCTTTGTGCATTTATGAGGAAATTGATTATAAAAAGAAGCCCATATCTTTGAAATCCATTTTAGTTATCCTAATAACAAAAATGTGAAAGAAACCAAAAGGTATCATTCCCTTGAGATTTTAAAATAACTAAAATGAAAAAGAAGCCATGATGCTTGCGTGAAATCTGTGTTTAACGCTTTCAAAAGGACTGCAAATTTATTAGTTTACCTAGTTCTGCATGAAATCACAAATATGCTCTACCAAGGATTTCCAAGCATGTGGTTCTGAGGTAAATATCATCAAATTGTTTTTAAAGTAGGACCTTACTGAAGGTAAATAGCATAAACATAGATGGACTCATAAGTGGGAAGTGCTAGTTTCTATGTTCTTAAGAATCAATTAGAGAACGGTGCGTAAGTGGCTAAAGACTGTTCCTTCTAGGTCCAGGATAGGCCTATATGAACCTTGTATTCTGTTTGTGTTCAGTTCGTTAGAAAGGGCTTAAAACTCAATGTTGTTGTGTTCACCTTGTACAGCGAACTGTTGTTGGTACTATCTAGGTTTTAGTATTTTTGATCTTGCACTAGTCGGCGCTCTTTCAGCTTTTGTATTTTCTCTGAACATATCTATTTTATCTCCCTCTGACCTCTGGGTTACTTCTTTTTACTTCAATACATAGGATATGCCGTTCCTTTAACTTGAACGGGTAGGATTTCACATTTGGATTGTATAGACAATGTTGTGGAATAAGGAAAAATTGTGCCATGTGTGTAACTATTGAAGATTATTTATTGTGCCCTAGTTTATCAACTGATTATTTATTGATGATTGTATGTAACTTTCTTCGTATTCTCTACTAATTTGGCTGGTTTGAAAGGGTTCTCCCCTTCTGATTTCTTGCTCTGTGACAGCGTGGCACCTGTAAACGCTAATAGTACATTTGTTGCCTAACTGCTGAGTTATTGCCTTTATTGATTTCCACAGGAATTGAATATGCTGCGTCACGTCGAACTTGAGACTACTGTGGTTCTTCCTGTCAAGAGCCTGAACAAAAACGGAATCCTCCCCAAAAGCACGATTGCATCTCGGCTTTTGTATCAGTTGTCCTATATTACAGCTACTGAAGGAATTGGTTATATTCTTGCAGTAACCAAACTGCTGAGCATAGACAAAGGAAGCCTGGATCCAACATCACAGTTCATCCGTTTCCCAGTTACCTATCGCTGCCGTACTTTACTACCCCAGGCTGGCGAAGTAATGACTGGGACTGTCTATTTCGTGACAACTAGTGGAGTCTTCCTGAAATGCGGACCAATGAGGCATGTTTACCTCTCAGCGCGAAAGATGCCAAACTACTCCTATGTGGATGGAGAAAAGCCATTTTTCTTGAGCGATGATCAGTCCAGAATTGAAAAGGACTGTGTCATCCGGTTTATGGTGTTTGCTGTTAGGTGGCGCCGTGAGGATCCGTCAAGGCAGTACAAGATTCTAGCTTCCATTGAGGGGTCTTCTCTGGGACCGATTCAAACCGCAGGCTCAATGGATTTGGAAAGTCCCTGGCCTGATGATTAGTTGAGTTCCTTGTGTAGGATCTTTTAATCAGAGAAATCTTGCAGAATAGAATACAATGGATCATCAACAGAGTGTTTTAAAGTTGTTGTAGGTTACAGGAAAAGTAAAAAGGCTGTTGTAGAAAAGAATAGGAAGGATATTTATCATCATTTACAGTTTCCCAAAGTCATTTTATTTTCTTTAATTCATGAAACCTGTCTAAGAAGGACAGATTTATCAGCACTTTTTTTCAGGCCAAATGGAGCATTGGCTATATAGATCATATGTTGTCGTTGTTTCGGAAAATTTGTCATCAGATATGAGGAATGGATAACAATTGTATGAAATGTCCTCAGATTATCTTTTGTCATCCCTGTTGAAGCTTTTCATTCTTGATGCAGTCAAGAAAGAAATGCTTTTAGTATTGTTGAATGTGAGAAGGTATACGTGTATCTTCGGTACTTGTAATTTATATGCTGATAAGGAGAAAATATCACATGCACCAATGATACATATGCATCCTCTCACATTCAATATAAATTTTCCTTTTTCTTGTTGAATGTGAGAGGATCGATACAACCATTAACCACCAATCTCTTATAAGTTGTCAGCCAACAGTTCTAGTGGAAGACAACGATGCTCTACAACTGAGCTGTAGAGGGTTGGCGTGAGTTGTTATTAGAGTTTTGTTTACTAAAATGCAATGACTAGGGTTTAGGAACATTGATTATAAATCGGGTTGCAATCTTTATTTTTGTGTTCAATTTGTGTCATATTTTCTTGACGTATTAGAAATTATTCAAGTTCAAGGTGACGAATTTTTATTGCGTACCAACATCCACAATCATAATTTTAGTTAACTGTTTAATTATTCTCGTGGGTCGTGTAGATATATATATATATATATATATATATATTGAACCTGTAAACTCGCCAACACTCAACAGACTAAACCCATTTATATAAACTAAACGGAATAAAACCCATTTATATCGTATCTAATTCGAGTAATGTTTTCCCGACGTATCGATGATTGACACCTTAGGGATAGTATTTTGGACAATTCTATATGGCACACTCCAACTACTCTTTGGACCCAGGTTGTTGAGATGTGATTCATGTGAATCGATCTATCATCTATGGCGAAGACAATTTGGACTATATTGATGGTGAGTTTCCTCAATCAAAACAAATTCAGATCATTCTTTTATTATTTTATTTTCAATATATTTGTATTTTAAAGTTGTAATACATGATTAATACATATCAAGTTATGAGAAGTAAATATGATCTGAAGACGATAGAAAAACGCTACAAACTCAATAACCAACAATATAAGTAACCTTTTGGCTCCCACACAAGGGCTGCCTGCCAAGACTAGGAAGGATCATCCTTGCATGATAATTGAGACCACGGTAGCATATATAATCAATTATCTTGTTGAGATTTTTCATTCCATGTAACACCGAGCACGATATAAACATGTTGGAGTTGAATATTAATAAGTAATAAATGAACGAGTAATAAAAATTTGAATTTAAGATAGCTCGTGAACATATGAACCCAAACTCACGAATGCGACTAATATTAATAATTTTTATTACAACACGAATACATGATACAAACTGAACATTATACATACTTATAAGTGAACTTAATGTTGGGTTTTGACGGATTTAAGAACTAAATGTGTATACAAGTCTTAAAAGTTTTTGTTAACAATGTTGTTAAGGACTTCTAAAGGTCTGTTCGTTATGGAGTGATTTTGAAAACATGTTTGAAAGAAGGAAAAAAATTTAATACAAAAAGTGTATTAAAAATATAAAAAATATTACTAATATATTAAAATTATTGTAAAAGCCGCAAACAAAACCAATAAAAACGAACAGTAGCAGAACAAAAATCTTCCCCCAACACTGAGCTAGAGCTGCTTTCCTTACGTTGTTGAATATATGGTTGATGTTATGTAGATTTGTCCGAGAAACTCACACCAAGCTCCTGAGGAAAACACAAATATCCCAAGCTAAGCAAAGACATATTCCTTTTCTTGTGGACTTCGTGATCTACAACTAATTTATAATATGGTAATATAATACTATAATATAATTTACGTCTATTTTTATTTATAGAACTATTTATTCATTGTATAATGGCATGTGCAATGACGAATACAATGATATTAGTAATACATCATAAACCTTTCTCGCGAATGAATTGTTTTGTAAAGTAACTATAAAATTTCCTTAATAAAAATAGGGAAAATGATAAAAAAAAACTCAAAAAATTCTTAGAAAAAATGATGTAATATCTACATAACAATGATTACTAGAAAAGTTTAGCTGTATTTATCTAACGATCTTTCTCGAAAGGATATCACTTCATTTTCTATAAAAATCACTGAGTTTTTTTCCGTTGTACATACCAATACTCTAAAAATAGTACAAAGATTCACACAACTATGCTTTCACTATAGCACACAGATTAAGATTTGGGAATGGCATCATTCATATCTACTAAAGAGCTAGCTTTGGAATATATTCATTTCGGAATTTCACAAAATTATCATTTCTAGAACGTTTAGAATAGGCAAAAGATTTTTAATAAACAAAATACGAAAATATCCATACTGTTTTATATATACTTGCACCTTTACCTCAAATAGGTAAATGTGTCTCTACTGCAGGCGGGCACGACATAGATGGAAAAGGGCCCCGCTTCCACTGCAGACAACCACCTCTACTCACCTACAACAACAGGGGGTTAGAGATGGAAGAGCCGGTTAGAGGGGCCCGCCTCTGCCGAATCGGGCTGCCGAGGGGGGGGGGTAAGAGAGAGAGACCTCTACAGTCCAAAATCTTTACGTAAAAAGTTTAAACTAGAACATGTAAAATTTAAGGATATTTATGACTTTTCGCTTATCAGATTTTTTAAATAACCTAGCATTTAGTAAATTCGTATCTACCTTTATTAATGAACTCAAACACAATGTAAATTAAATTGGATACTAATTGTGGCAAAAACAAGAAGAACGAACATCCCTTCTTCATCTTCATCTGCATCTTCTTCACACACTCAAACTCAATCATAAGGAAGTACGGCTTTTGCACTTTTTCTAGAGTTCTTCTCCAACACACCCTCTCATTTTATTTTGTTTATTATTATATTATTATTATTATTATTATCTTTTAAAATAATATTTTCACTCAAAACGAATAAATTCCCATAAAAATAGAAAAAAAATATTAGAAAATTTAAAACCACCCCAATCACCGATCTCATTCCTTCCAAAAACACTCTCCCAACCCTCCGGAGCTCCTCCTCCTCCTCCCGGACGGCGTCTCCGAACCACAAACTCGTCGGGAGCAAATAGCCAAACACCCTCACTCACTCTCATCCCAGGTCAGATCTCTCTGGGCTTAAATCTTTAATCATTTTTTTTTTTTTTGGTCACTAGTTGCACGTAAAATTTTTTTTATATGTTCTTGGGTTGTGAATGAATTGGTTATTTTTTGTGTCGGTAGGATATGCATGTTGTAGTTGCTTTTTTTGTGTTATGGGTTCTCTGTTGAACTTATGCTACGCTGTGATTGTAGTGAAGCTCGTTGGAAAGATTGAATGTTTCCCTTAATTCAATTTACTTAATGTTTTTGGTTCTTTAATTTGATTGAATGTTTGTTTTTTCAGGTGGGTTTGGATGTTTTGTTTATTTTTGTCGGGTGCGAGTGAGGTGGAAGGTTAGAGGTGTAAAAAGGAAAGAAGTAGTAAATTAAACTAGAAAAGCTATGCAGAAGGATAGTGGTTCGACCGGTGGGGGTCATGTCCGCCGGCGCAGAGGAGGCTCGAATGAGGTTACATTACTTTTCTTTTGGATCCAAGTTTTGATTTTTTTTAATTTTAATATTCATTCATTATTTTTTTTGAATTGTGCTATCTAGTTGTTTGGGCTTGGTGTATGCTATGATGATTTGGCAATAATTGTGATATAATATTTTGATTTTTGGGAATAGTAAGATTTAGTATTGTTTGAGTGCAGTTGATGATTGCAATTTCTAAATGATTTGATCTATCTTAGGTTCTTCGTAAAACATTCCACTGGTTATATAGGCAGAAACAAACTATCTGTAGATGATTGCTAACCGTTTTATATGATCATTTAATGTAATCATGGAGAAAGGTTTAGAAATTTGAGAGGGCTTCTGTGGAATTTCGGGTCACCTATAATTTTGATTTTTTTTTTTTTCTGAACTTTATTATGCTTTAGGTTCCTTCTGATGTTGTTAAAGCAAATGGTGGTCAATTACTTGTTAATGATCAAAACAAGTACCGCTCGATGTGGACACGTATCAAGTCATCGCTGTGGATGATGGGTGGATTCGGTTACTAATCTATCTGGGTCATCTTTATATATGGGCCATGGTAGTGGTGATTCAGATTTTCATGGCTAAAGAGCTGTTTAATCTACTTAGGAAGTCACATGAAGATAAACAGCTCCCAGGTTTCCGGATGTTAAATTGGTAACTATAGCATCATATTTAATTTTTTTCCTGTATATCAGAGTTGTTTTACATGATAATTTACTTTCTAGTGCTTATCTGAGCCTTAGATCTTGAATTTTCCTGCTGATATCTTGTTTATCTTCTGTAACACGTGTGCATTATACATGCATGTATGAATGGACACTTCTGTCTTTCAGCGAAATGGTTTTGAAAACTGGTTATAGAATGTGGATAGGCAATCTAATCTCATGAATGCCATTTTGTGTTTGTTTTCCCTTTTGGACAGGCATTTCTTCTTCACGGCAATGCTCTTTGTTTATGGCCGTATCCTCAACCAAAGACTTGTCAATACTGTCATTCAAGACAAATTCTTGTACAAGGTTGTCAGCGCATTTGCGAAATACCACATGGTCACCTGTTATTTCTTGTATATTGCAGGTCTGTTGTCTATCTCTTGTCTGCATTTCTTTCTCTGTTTCGAGGAACTGTTGTTTTAATCAGCCTCTGGGTGAACTATTGGACATTGAGCAGTAAACATACAATTTCTTTGGAGATAATTTAGATATTTTGCTGTTCCACAACCATTTATATGGAGAGAAGGATCTTTAAACTCTGTTATGCTTCCAAGTTTTTTTGATGTGGCAAGATTTGTTTTATGTGATAATGCCGCATTGTTTGCAATCCTTTTGTTTTGTTTGGGAGGGGGTTAAATAAAGGGCTTAATAATGAAGTTGACAATTCTTTTCTGCTTGGCATCAGGTTTCATGTGGTTTATTCTTACTCTTAAGAAGAAAATGTACAAGTATCAGTTTGGCCAGTATGCATGGACGCATATGATTCTGATTGTTGTGTTTGCACAGTCTTCCTTCACCGTGGCCAATATTTTTGAGGGAATGATCTGGTAAACAGAGTTTAAATGCTTTCCTTAACCTTTTTTCCTGTAATGAATGTATCAGATGTTCTCCCTTATACTTGGAAGTCTTGCAAAAAAGTAAAATCATAAATAACTGTTGCGGACATTTTGTTCAAAAAAATTGAACGCTATTAAAGAACTTCACACAAATTAGCCTTCATACAGGTTCCTTCTTCCAGCATCACTCATTGTGGTGAATGATGTTGCTGCTTATTTTTTCGGGTTTTATTTCGGAAGAACTCCTTTGATCAAGCTTTCACCGAAGAAGACCTGGGAGGGCTTCATTGGAGCATCTGTTTCAACTATTATTGCTGCATTTCTGGTGAGCAGTGTGTTCATTTTGATTATTGCTTTATGTGTCACTTCTCCTTTTTAGTTGAATTATGGCCCTAGTTATGGTCTGTTTTGTGGTTTAATTTTGACATTTGTTCTAAGAGATCGGATGGATTCAGGTTGGAGTGGTAATGTAATTTGAGGTAGTGCGTTATTCAGTTTGCTTTTACCTTAATGCAGTATTAGTGACCTTTTTTTCTTCCCTGCTTCTTTTGCAGATCGCACATTTCTTTGGTCAGTATGAGTGGCTTACATGTCCTAGGAAGGTGATTGTTTTTGGCCAATTTTGATGAGTTTATTTACTGTAGCAACATTTTAAGGATTAAAGAAGCATAATTTGAAGTATTTATAATGACTAACATGTAGGATCTATCCACTGGGTGGCTTCACTGTGATCCTGGTCCACTGTATAAACCAGAAAATTTCACTCTACCAAGATGGGTTCCGGTATTTTATTTCATGTTACTTTTAGCCTGAGTGGATCAATTGTTCTATGTATTTAAGTTTTTGTTTTCTGTAGTTTCTCTTTTGGTGCATTTCTTGTTGATGAATACTCCTCTATTTGTTCATTTATTGACTCATTGCGCACAACCTTATTTTTGCTATTAATCTTATAACTCTTTCCATGTTCGATTCCATCAAATAAATTTGTCACTTGATTGATTACTTGTTCAGTTCATTGACCACAAATTGGAATACTCCTATTTTTCAGTTTATGGACTACTTTGTGTGCAAACTTATGTTGCTGATAATCTTATAACTCACATTGTTTGAATTGATCAAAAGAAGTTTCCTAATCTTTTAAGGGTGGAACTTCCAATTGTTATTTGGTGGGCCACTATTCTGTTAGATTGGGTAGAAGTATTTGGCACGTGTATGTTGCTTGGATTTCATCATTTAGTGTTAATATCTCTGTCATAATTTGGTAAAGTTTCTCATTCATGTTCTTGAAACAAACTGTTATTCTTCAGTCTGATTCTCTCACACGTTTTTCCTCTTTTTTTTTTTTTTTTTAATTAATATTTATTTATTTTTTTGTCTTATCAATGGGGCAGTTACCTTGGAAAGAGATCCAAGTTCTACCAATACAGTGGCATTCTGTGGCCCTTGGTCTATTTGCATCAATTATAGCACCTTTTGGAGGGTTTTTTGCTAGTGGCTTCAAAAGAGCTTTCAAGATTAAGGTTCAGTCATCGTACTAATTCATTATATTTTTGAACAGATGAAAGTTACACATTTTGCATTTGCATTTTCCTTGTGGAAGCTTCTGAAATCATTTTCTACCTTGCTGCAGGACTTTGGTGATAGTATCCCGGGACACGGTGGAATTACTGACAGAATGGATTGCCAGGTGAGTTAAAACATTGCACACAATTTCTGAAGATAAAATCTTCGACCGTGCTCTTGTTAGTAGTTAAATGTTTTAGCATACTGAGTGAGTGGTGCATCTGGATCAAGTTTCTCCTTTATTAGCTTGCTGTATCTACAGCTTTTATTTCAGCGCTTTAGAACCTTCGGAGACAGATAGATGGATAAGTTCCTACAATTTGGTATTTTAAGTTTGTAGAGGATTTGAGTCTGATATTCTGGCGAAGAAGCTTAATTGGGTTAAGCTGTAACCTGAGGAACTCTGACCATGCTGGCTAGGTGTTCTGGCTAATTGCCTTCTTAGAGCCCCAAGGATAAAACTTAATTGAATCTATTTGAAGTGGTCAATTGCTGCAGATTATATATTGGTTGGAAAAATTTAAAAGAAAGAAAGAGACAGTTAATCTGATGTAGTTTGCATGCCCCCAATAGAAAATTAGCACAATCATCAATGCAAACGCATTGTTGCATTGCACAAGAGTTTTAAGCGCTACAATCCCTGATGTGGGCTTGCTGTTTGAGTTTTGATTAAAATCTAGGCGTGGAATTTGTTTTGCGGGGTTTGAGGTTGTGTCGGTAAGATATATTCTTGTCTTAGTCATGTATAATGTTACGATTGATGTAAGGAGCATGTCTATGCAGATGGTGATGGCTGTTTTTGCATACATTTACCACCAGTCATTCGTGATGTCTCAGAGCATATCAATCGAGACAGTCTTGGAACAGGTAAGTAAAACAGAATCCAATCTCCACTTCTTTCAAATGAATCCGGAACTCTTAACAGTTTTCTTAATACTTCCTTCGTATACCCTTGTAGATTCTGATGAACCTCACGCTTGAAGAACAGCAATCGCTATACCAGCAACTTGGACAGTTCCTTCGGGAGAGGCAGTTCGGACAATTCTAAACATGCATATCTAACCCAACCCCCCCAGTAGTTTGCGTAGCGCCGCCTGAGTATGAGAGATGTACATTTTAGCTTTTACTGTAACCTTTCATGGAGGGCAGGTGATTGATGATTATTATTACTGCATGCGAAACATTTGCGCATTGTATAGAGCTATAAACCCCTATTGAATTTTCACCAGCCTTTGATTTAGTAATAGTGAGTGGAAGAATCACACATTTTTATCTTATAATTCAATCGTGCGGATGCCATCTGTGTGTAAAGATGTAGTTAAGAATGTTTGGGTTTGATTGAGCTTTGTGTATGATTTTAGTCCTATTGAGATCGCCTTATACACCGGAATATTGGTGGTACTTGTGGTGGAGTTTCTTATATCCCGTGTGTATTTTGATTTGTTGCAATTAGGCGTCATAACACGTGTCTTGCTTGTTAAATTCTAAACTGTTCCACTTCAGCTTTTGTAGAAATTGACCTGAAAGACCGAGTTTACATAGTTGGTATGGAATACTGTACAAATGATTTGGACTCTTCGGCCCCTTCCGGACTTTACGGTGCCCCAATCATGTATGCAGGTCTGCCTCTTTTCCTTGCTAGTTCAGAGTACACAAATCTTGGTCTTCCCTTCATTGATTGGAAAGCTGGTCTAAGCTCATAGTAGTAAACCAGAGAAGAACTGCAGCAAATTATACCCACAGCAACTGTAAGAGCCGGCGATTTTTCGAGAACAGCGGCCAATCCGGTGAAGAATGCAACCGTTACAGCTCCCATGGATATGGTAATCAAGGCCTTTGCGATGAGGTAATGCCTGATGATCTTATGCCTGTTGAAGAAATCCACTTTGAGGAAGTAGATAAATGCAGCACAAGTGGAGCAAATTAGGGCTATTGTGTCACTTATCACAAAGGCTATGAATGCTGCTTTTCTAGCCAGAACTGCCGTGCCTTCATCCGAGCCGCCGTTGGTGTAGCCTCCTGGCACGGTGAATCCGGCGGCGAATGTCACCGTTGCTATGAGTGATGCCACGATCAGTCTTGTTTCAGCTTCCTTTCTCAGTCCCTGTATTATCTTCTCATCGTTTTCACAGGCTGCTTCCTCTGCTGCTATGTCGTTTTCATCGCGTATCACGTTTCTTAGGCCAAAAGGACCAAAAATCCTCAGTGTTTTCTTGAGGAAGCCCTGTTAAATTTGGTTCATTCGTAACTTTCTATATATAGTTTTAATAGATGAAAGGAAAGCAGAAGCATAAGAATCAAAATGTTATACAATGAGTAAAGTTGAAACTCGAAACTGAATGTAGGCACGGTCATTTTAGTAATCGTGTAGATAATAATACTATGAAAGTTAAAATTGGAGATCATGAATTAAATGAATCCAAAAGCTTTAAGTACTTAGGGTCTATAATAGAAGAAAATAAATCAATTGATAAAGATGTAAAACATAGAACTCAAGTAAGGTGGACTAAATGGAGAAGTGCGCCATCTTTACTTTCTGTTACCGTAAAATATCGCCAAAGTTAAAAGGAAAATTTTATAGAACAACTATAAAACCGGTGGTGCTTTACGGTCCGGAGTGTTGGACGACTAATTATGAACATAAACAAAAAATGAGAGTAGAAGAAATGAGAATGTTGAGATGAATGTGTGGGTATACTAGGTGATAGATACAATAAGTAATGTAAGCATTAGAAATAAAGTAGAAGTAACCCTAATAGATGAAAAAATGAGATAAACTTGCCTAAGATGGTTTGGAGACATCTACATAGGAGGTCCCTAAACACCCCCAATAAGATGACAATTAATATTAAAAGGGGTAGATGAAAACTTAAAAAGAATTGAAAAATAACTTTAAAATATGACATGTCATATTTGAACATAAATGAATTGATGTGCCATAAACATACACGATAACGATATATGATATATATAGCTGACCCCACATAGTTGGACAAGACTTAGTTGTTGTATACGTATCTATGAGAAACAACATACAAAATGTTAAACAGAACTTACCCAGTCAGATGAATACTTCTCTGTATAAGCAAGGTCCAAGGGGTTCAAGTTTTCATTGTTGAAGGCCATTTTGTTTGCCCTAGGGTGAAACAAAAGCCTTGGTACATAACACCTTGAAACAGCAAGCAAATGGAGAGGAGTGTTTCCATCCACATCCCTCTCACCAATTAAGGGGCTAAGCATGGAAGAATCAAGAATGAACTCAATGACCTTTTCTTGCTCATTCACTATTGCCAAATGGAGAATATTTTGGCCCTTGATGTTCAACATTTCCCAGCAATCTGGACATTGTGATAGCAATTCTTCCATTATACCTACATGGCCTTCACTAGCTGCAACATGAAGAGCTGTGGCCTTATCTTTATCTTTGTCTGTGGCCACATATGCCAGAGATTTGTCAATGGTGAGCATCATTTTAGCCAGTTTCCTGTGGCCAAAGAGAGCAGCAAAATGCAGTGGAGTCCACCCATATTCATCAACTTCTTGGCATAAAGATTTCTTCCAGTCCAGCAACATTTCAAGACACCCTTAAAGAGTGGCACACAAAAGAATTTAGAAAAGTGACGCGCACATTTCATTATGCTCCCTCCATCTAGTATAAAGAGTTCTACATTCTGACTCAGAAACAGGTTTAGCACTGGATTCTTTTAATGGGACGGAGGAGCAGGACAATCGTTATATATATATACATAATACATATAGAATACCTTGATGATTTGAAGCTACTGCTGCATGTAAAGCTGTTCTTCCTTTGGGGCCACCATAAGTAGGCGATGAACAAGAATTCAAGATTTGAGATAGGCAGAGTTTACATCCATCCTCAGCAGCTAAGTAAAGTGGAGTCTCCTTAGCTCTATTAGGAGGATACACACATTCAGGAGGACCTGATTCTAGAAGTACTTTGACCACTCCACAATTATCATTCCTCACAGCTTTGTGCAATGCAGTGTCCTCATCTTTGTCTACCATCATCCTCATTTTCTTATCCAAACCGACTGCGGGTTCAAGATCATCAGCCTCAAACAATCTAGAGCGCTCGAGTAGAACCCGGGCTACCTCAGGATGGCCTTCATTTGCTGCAATGTGAAGGGCAGTTTCATTCTTGATGTTCACTCTGCAGAGGAGGGAAGGGCACCGAGTTGCTGCATTTTGCGCCAAAATCGTGTGGCCGAAAAGGGCTGCAATGTGGAGGACAGTGTTGTTGTTTGGTGTGGTTTGGTGATCTAATCCATAGGCATTCTCCACAACTACAATATCTGCATTCCCTTCAACTGCTGCTTTGTATAAATAAGGCTGGATCCATATTAATGTGGTACTTTTGATATTTCAGGTGTGGAATGGTAAGAAGATATGATTAAAGGATGATCCTTGATCTCTGTCTCAAGTGTTTTAAGAGCCTTGTACCAAAAATACTTCTTTCTACTTCAAAGAAAGGATATACAAATGGGAAGTATCATCTCTTGTTCCCTTGCGTGTTTATGAAGTTTTGTATGTTTGTTTATTTTTTTTCTTCCTTGGAATTCAAATTTTTCTAGTTGAAATTGGGCTGTTTTCACTATTTAATATAGACAGAATAAAGTGGAATAAATTAAGAATCATTTCTATTATCTTGTCAATCCACTCCCACATTTCTCTTTGTTTTTTGAACAATCCTTTTCCAATCTGTTGGTGCATGTGCATACATGGATGAAGTTTAAAAGTTTAGGCTCAATAGTTATACACGATATATTATGTAAGAAATACGCGTGTTAAATTGTCCTATAAATCGCACACAAGTTCTTGCAATAACTTTATATTATCTCCGTTTCAAAATATAAGTCATTCTAATTTTTTTTAACACACATATTAAGAAATACTTCAATTGAGACTCACTAAATTTTCAGTTAATAGTACATCGTATGAGATATCATAAATAGCTAAAACTAAATAATAAATAAAGTGTTATAAATAGCTAAAAAGTAATTGGCAAATTTGGCGAGATATCATAATCAAAAAAATGAAAAAAAAAGTAAGAAAAAGGAAGAAGAAAGGTTAAATTTTGAATTGTCTAATGACTGCTTGTCAATGTTGAACTATTCCCAATTGCATTGGTAGATGAACAAGCCTTTTGTGTGTAAGTGTGCACAAGAAATTAACCCTAATTTTTTTTTTCCATTGGGATTATATATATATATATATATATATATGTTTGCACAAAGAAAAAAGAAAGATAATGACTTCAGTGAGATATCATAGTCAAGAAGAAATATAATAATATAGGTGAATTATTTAGGGGCATACTATTTGTAGTGACAATTTTACTATTTGTAGTAATATTTTTCTGTAAAAAGTCTATTTTGTCCTCTAGCTAAAAAAAATTTATTTTTATATTTTTTATATTATATGGTAAGTAAATAATCTATACATTTTTTTACATACAGTTTGTTTGTTAACAGGAAAAAACCCTGTCTGGCGCGAGATTGACAAAAATATTTTGCCAAAAATCTCGTCATTGACAAAAATATGTTCCAAAATCTCGCCCCTTATTTACAGTAACATTACCAAAATACCACCCACAGTGGGCGGTATTTTGACCCAAAATACCGCCCCACTTTGAGCGGTATTTTGGAAGAAACCCAATCCAACATGAAAAATATATAGATTTTTTTTTTTCTGTTAAAAAACCAATTTTACGTACAAAAAATGTATAGATTATTTATTTACCGTGTAATATGGATTGTCCTCGTGATTAAATGACATAATTAGATTGAAAAGGATTTCTTTTATTTTTTAATAAAAACTTAAGGGGCATTATAGACTTTTTACAGAAAAATATTACTGCAAATAGTAAAATTGTCACTGCAAATAACAATTCCGATTATTTAATGCAAGTGCCCTAAGGGCATCTTTTCCATTAGGAAGATGTATTAGTTTGCATTTGACTTAATTAATCAAATAACTAATTTATTGCCACTAAAACAGTTGGTAAATCATTATCAAATAAATAAATTTTCAGTAGGTATGGGCTGAATAATTAATATTGAAAAAAGTGATGGAATAGGAAGTGGTACACAGCTTTGAAATAGGAGACCCCGTTTGCCATTTCAACCCCGATCTCTTTCTTTAACCCTATTTTGATGGAGTCGATCTCGGGAATATCTGGACCCCAATCATGTTATCATTTCGACCACGATTTCCACTGTCTTGGGTACGAGTGTTCAACCGGTCGGTTAACCAGTTCCAGTTAGTATTGGTTTCATTAATTTTAAGCAAAATCGATTAACCGATCTGTAAGGCTACCAGTTGACCGGTTAAATAATTTAGCGATCGGTTAACCGGTTTAACTCATTAAATGATAAATTATTTTCTTTGTTTTTTTTACTTTCTTTTCTTTTGTTTATATTTTGAACAAATATAAATTTCTAATGTAGTTACTACAATTACATTTAAAAAAAACATAAATGAATATGAAATAAAAAAACAAATGAATTAAAATGTTATTTTTATTTATCGTTAAAAGTAGCTATTATATATTTAAAAGTATATAACAAAGATTTATTCATGTATTTTTATCTTTAACACTTTCAAATATCTGAAAATTTTATGTAATGATAGAAAAATACAAAATAAAAATATAAAATCATAAAACATGTTAATTCATAGGTAAATAAATTTAACATAGAAACATAAAAAAATATATAAATAGTTTATACATATAACCGATTAATCGTTTACCCGATAAGAAAAAAAATTAAAATAAAAACTGAACCGTTTTATAAGTAAAACTGTTTATAACCGGTTCAGTTTTCAGCCCGATTACCAATTCATCCTTGTTTTTGAACACCCACAGTCTTGGGTAGCCTAAACTGATATATCTTGTTTTAGGCTTGGGCCTGGCCTATCGGACTGACACCAAGCTAGGAGTTAGGACCAAGACGATTGCACCAAGTGAGAATGCAGGAGGGCGAAAAATGCATTTTAGGCCACGTTTAGGTCTTTTCTTTTTGTTCTGTTTTGAAAACGTTTTTGGTTTCAACAGTAAATTTAATATATTTTAATCATATTTCATCATTTTCAATACAATTTTTTACTATTCAGTATCTACTTTTTACATTTTCAATATACTTTTTACATTATAAAACTATTTTTCAAAACTTGTTTTCAATATTGTTTTCAAAACGATGAAAAAGAACAGGCTGATTACTGCTTATATCTAAATATTTAATGTTAAAATTATAATATTGAATTGATTAAGTTGCTATCTCTGAATGCTGAAAATTAAATTTTCAGTATTTGAATCATAATGCGTAATTACTTATTCTTTTTTGACAAATACATGTATCTTAATGCTGAAATATTAAATATTTACAATTTTTCCCTTACATTAATTTTTAATAAATACGTAAAAAAAATATTCATTTACACATGATTTATATATATATATATATATAATATATATATTATTGAATGAAGTTTATGAAAATAAGTAAAATATATAACTTATCAAATAATATTTTAATATAAAAATAGAATAAAAAAATTACAAATGAAATTTTATTTGAAAACATTACGATAAAGAACATAAAATATGTGGTATGTTAATTAAAAAAATTAAAACAAAGATTTATTTATAGTTAAATCATGAATAAAATGAAAGGAAAAATAAAATGATTAATAGGAATAAAATGAGAGGGATAGTTTTGGAACTAAAAAAAAATTATTTGGTGAAAAATTAAGTGATAAGCAATAAACCAACCTTAATTTTTTTAAAAATAAATAAGCAGTGTTTAATCAATTAAGAAGTTTGGATTTTTGTTAGCAAACAGGATAAAAGTTATTATTGCTTAATTAAATAATTTGAAGTATCAAGCAGTGTTATCAAACATACCCTTAATAATAATAATAATAAAGTTCTCATAAAATACAAGGAATAATTTTTTTTAGAAATAAACTATTCTATTACAACGTAAACTTTGAAATTATTAGAATCCTCATTATTAACCAAGTTATTCATTTTACACAGCACTGGAGTTGACAATACACAAATTTATTACAAGCAGAAAAAAAAAAAAAATCAAAGCTTTAACCACCCTTACCATATGAAATGATGCAACATTAATTTGTGAAACTCTGCCATGAGA
This sequence comes from Leptodermis oblonga, assembly GCA_016801395.1. Classification (NCBI taxonomy): domain Eukaryota; kingdom Viridiplantae; phylum Streptophyta; class Magnoliopsida; order Gentianales; family Rubiaceae; genus Leptodermis; species Leptodermis oblonga. Next base: position 46,566,408 of record CM028754.1, read on the forward strand.
ATTAAGAGTTAAAATCTTACAAATTCTTGAGGAGGAGTTTTGGTCTCCCATATCACATGTACCTATTATCTTGTGCTTACCATGTATCACTAGCAAACAATGTTTTTTGGAATGAAAATGTAAAGCGATATCGTTTTGAAAGTGACACATGGTAGATACAGGATAATGGGTACAGGTGATCTGGACTCTGAAAGTCGTGCCGAGAGTTAAAATCTCACAAATTCTTGAGAAGGGGTCTTGTCCCCCCAAATCATGTATGTAGGCCTTCCTCTCCTCTTTGTTTGTTCAGAGTACACATACCTTGGTCTCCCCTGCATTGACCTAAATGCTGGCCTAAGCTCATAGTAGTAAACCAAGAAAGAACTGCAGCAAATTAATCCCACAACAACTACAACTGCTGGTGAATTTTGAAGAACAGCAACCAACCCTGTGAAGAAAGCAATCACCACAGCTCCCATGGATACAGTGATCAAAGCTTTTGCAAGGATATAATGCCTAATAATCTTGTGCCTGTTGACAAAATCCACTTTGAGAAAGTATATAAAAGCAGCAGAAGTAGAGCATATTAGGGCTATTGTGTCACTGATCACAAATGCTATGAATGCTGCCTTTCTGGCCAGGACTGCCATCCCTTCATCCGAGCCGCTGTTGGAGTAGCCTCCCGGGAGGGTGAAGCCGGCCGCGAATGTGACGGTTGCTATGAGTGATGCCACAATCAGTCTTGTTTCAGCTTCCTTCCTCATTCCTTTTATTATCTTCTGATCATGCTCGGATGCTTCTTCCTCTGCTGCTGTGTCGGTCTCATCGCGCACGACGTTTCTCAGGCCGAACGGGCCTGAAGTCCTTAGTGTTCTTCTGATGAGGCCCTGTTGAATTGGTTCAACATAACACTTTAACAACATCTACACAATAGCGTAACAAGAAAAAAATTTCCGAGAACATATAATAGACTCTAACATACGAATTAATAATGTATGGGACCTGCTGGCCCTCCTTCAACCATAACTTGTCCCCCCAAGATTCCCTCAGGGGACACAAAAGACACAAACCAATGGAATAGTAGACTTTGTCCCAAAAAAACCCTCGACCAATGAGGCGCCATCCCATGACTATGAGTGGAATCATATCTGTTGTCCCCAAGTGGGCCCCTCATATATGTGAGGGGAGACATAGTAGGAACACTGCATTTGGGGACATATGATCTGAACCCCCTTAAAAGATCAGTCATCCAACTTGACATTCGGAGCCTCATCCCGAGATACAGTCCTGAAACGCTCTTACGAGTTCTCTTTTGACAATTTCAATATCCAAACATCCCCTTCGGAGTCCCACAAACCCCCTGCGGCTCTTCTCGGACCCCCTCCGGGAAATTTGGACATCATCATAAATAAATTTTTTTGACAGTTAAATATATACAGCTAATAAGAGTAGAGGAGAGGGTTAAAAGGGTTCGGGGACCACCACATTCCCCCTTGGTTCGGCCCTTGCATCTACAAAAAACAATCAAAAAAGAGAAATGGAAAACTTACCCAGTCAGATGAATAGTTCTCTGTGTAAGCAAGGTCCAAGGGGTTCAAGTTTTCATTGTTGAAGGCCATTTTGTTTGCACTAGGGTGAGACACTAGCCTTGGCACATAACACCTTGAGATAGCAAGCAAATGAAGAGGAGTGTTTCCATCCATATCCCTCCCACCAATCAAGGGGCTAAGCAAGGGAAAATCAAGAATGAACTCAATGACCTTTTTCTGCTGATTCACTATTGCCAAATGGAGGATATTTTGGCCCTTGATGTTCAACATTTCCCAGCAATCTGGACAGTGCAATATAAGTTCTTCCATTAGGCTCACATGGCCTTGACCAGCTGCAATATGAAGAGCTGTGGCCTCATCTTTGTCTGTGGCCACATATGCCAGAGATTTATCAATGGTGAGCATCATTTTAGCCAGTTTCATGTGGCCAAAGAGAGCAGCAAAATGCAGTGGAGTCCACCCATATTCATCAACTTCTTGGCATAAAGATTGCTTCCATTCCAGCAACATTTGCACACCCCCTTAGAGAAGAATGGCACATAAAAAGAATTTAGAAAAGCACATATTATTAAGCTCCCTCCTAGTGGCGGAACCAGGCCCCCAAAGTCCAGAACGGTAAAATATTTTCTTAAAGGCATAATAAAATTTGTAAAATAAGTACCACTTTTCAGTGAATTATTAAAGATTATGAAATTTAAGCGTACAAACTAAGAAGTATTGAATTTTTATTTTGTTAATCTCAACTTTTTCCTTAATTATTATAAATTTTGGTGCGGCAATTACTCAAATACTCTTAAATTTTACACATTTTATAGTATATTAAGTGAGTTTTTGGAAAAATTGCCGCACCAACATTGTACGTGGTTCCGCCACTGCTCATTCAATCCTGTACAAAAAGTTCTGTTTCTAATTGTATATTCTGACTGGAAACAATTTACCGCGGGAGTCTTTTAATGGGACAGAGGGAGGGAGTCCTATTTCAGTTTTAACAAAGATTGAGTCTTTTGAATCTTTAGGACAATCCTTATATATATATATATATATATACGTATACAATACCTTCATGATGTGAAGCTACTGCTGCATGCAAAGCTGTTCTTCCCTTGGGGCCACCATAAGCAGGTGATGAACAAGAATTCAAGATTTCATAAAGGCAGATTGTACATCTACCCTCAGCAGCTAAGTAAACTGGAGTTTCCTTAGCTTTATTAGGAGGCCATGAAAACTCAGGATCTGAATTTTCAATTATCAGTTTTGCCACTCCACAGTTAACACTTCTCACAGCTTTGTGCAATGCAGTGTCCTCATCGCTGTCCACCATCACCACCATCTTCCTATCCAAGCCGACCGGACCGGGTTCAAGATCATCGGCCTCAAGGGATCTGGCGCGCTCGATCAGAACCCGGGCTACCTCAGGATGGCCTTCACTTGCTGCTATGTGAAGGGCTGTTTCATGCTTCTTGTTCACTCTGCAGAGGAGGGAAGGGCACAGAGTTGCCGCATTTTGCGCGAAAATCGTGTGGCCGAAAAGGGCTGCAATGTGGAGGACAGTGTTGTTGTTTGGGGTGATTTGGTGATCCAATCCATAGGTATTCTCCACAACTACAACATCTGCATTGCCTTCAACTGCAGCTTTGTACAAGGTTGGATCCATGGTTATTTTAGTATTATGTGTCAAATGGTAAGAAAAATGTGTTTCAAGAATGACACTTTCTGCAGCCTTTGTCACATTTTGGAGATGTTTAATTAAGATCCAAGATTTTTCTGCATCAAGCTATCTTTGAAGTATTATAAGAGCAAAGTAGCAAAAAAACCAAAAAGTTCTTCCAAGTTTCCAACTTTATTGGCTTCTTTGCTCAAAGGGGTAAGAAATTTAGGATACCCTTGGTTCCATAACTATAGTTTCACGTTAGGATGTTATTCGACAGAATAATAATTCATCGATTAATTGAAATGAATTTATACATGAAGTCATGTAAATTTGCTTTGACAATAAGTTATTCGGTAAATTATTCTTCTAGCAATAACATCAACTTGACGTTATTTTTGGTTAAAAGTCTTAAAGCACGGATGTCTTAATTTCATTGGAGTATAGTTTCAATTTGAGCTAACCTTCCAACGAGGCATGGACAAATGCCATTTTTTGAACTTCATGTTAGAAGGCGTGGTTCAACAGATCACGCCTTGAGATGCACTTCCCCCAAATTTAATCCTTCAAATTCCATCAAAGGCGTGGACTTGTGATCCTCATAACCAATAAAAAAAGAAGAAAGAATCAATAAATAATAAATTGAAAAAAGGTATGCCGATATTTTATATCTTTTGACTTATGAATTTGACTATTTCACTTTTTAAAAGTATATAAATACTACATTAATGCTTTTAATCTTGAACTCTATACGCGCGTCCAACTGTCAAATATAAACTTTTGTCTTAAATATATTAGTAACGAGAGATATTATTATTTTTACCTTTTTTTAAAACTAAACGATAGGTCTTTTATACTTTTTTTTCTCTTAAAAGATTCTTCATCTTTCATTTGACTAGTTTGATAAATTCTATTTTCGTCAAAAAAAAAAAAAAGTATGATTATTTTTTAAGTTTTTCATTAAAACTAAAACTAAAATATCATAAATCCCGATACTATTTGGTATACGGACACTATCAAATTTTTGTGTGGAAAACCACGCTTTCACATGGACCGATGTTTTTGTATGACAAATTCTTTGTGACGTTCAATAACTGATCAGAAAATCGCACACGCCACCGACGCTTCCAGCTCAATAGCTCAATTCTCTTTGCCAAAATTCAGACGTCCGATGTCCGCTCCGGCACCGCCCACCGCCGCCACCCAGCTCCGTCAACGCCTCCGTCCATGGGCTCACTTCTTTGACTTGTCCACCCTCAGCCCCCCCATATCCCTCTCCGACGCCACTTATCGCATCAACCAAAACCTCCGCTTTTTCTTCCCCAACTATGTCTTCATTACTTTGATAACCCTTTTTCTCAGCCTTGTTTTCCACCCCTTTTCTCTCATAGTCTTCCTCGTAATCTTCGTCGGATGGATCTTTCTCTACTTCTCTCGGAGCAGCGACGACCCTTTGATTTTCTTGAATTACGAGATCAACGATAGGATTATTTTGGGATTCTTGGGCGCGCTTACTTTTCTTGCCCTGATTTTCACTAACGTTTGGAGGAACCTCATCGTTTCGATCGTGATTGGGGTTTTGGTCGTGTGTGTTCATGGGTCGTTGAGAGCACCTGAAGAGGATTTGGAGTCTCCATATGGGTCTTTACTTTCAGATGTGACTAGTCCACAAGGGGATTATACAATGGTTTGAGTGCTTCGTTTTTTTAATTTTAAATTTGGATAGAATTTCTGTGTTTGGATTAGTTTTGGGATGAGGACCATTGTAGTAATTATTTTCATGGATAATACTTCTTTTTAGTACATATTGGAGGCTGAATTATGCTTGGCTAGTTTAAAGTTGTAATTGCAGTTATTCTGATTTTCAAAAAGGATTGGATTGCCTTTCTTTTGGTTGTTTCTGTTTTCCTATGCAGCTCCTGTTGCAGTTTCAGTTATTTTAGTGTAAAAAGATTGTTTCTTTCTGGTCGAATTGCAATGTGCCAAAACCAAAATCAAACTTCTGTTACTGCAGAAATTAGGATTCAACGTGACTTATACTTAAGCTGGTTTAACACTGTTGTTAGATTCTTCTATGGCATTCCTAGGAAATTGATTATCTATCCTCTTTTAGAGCAATAGTTTCTTATTTTTTGGCTGTCATGAGGTATAATCCCATCTTTATGTGAATCGTTGATGACCTGAGTTTACGAATGAATGTGTATGGATTGACCTGTTTTAGCTTCTTTTTTCTGTGAAGTTGTTTTTCTCATCCAAGGAGCTGAACACTCTTTCTGATTCCTTTCCTTGTGTTGTGTGATTGTTTAACATCATGGTGTACTATTGCCTGTGCTTTGTTGTCTCAAAATCCTAAATAGTGAACTGAGCTTATTCTGTGAAGTAAACGCGATGACCGTTCTTTTCCTGTTTTTGGTTTGATTGCTTAACATGCACTGCTGGTGCTTAGTATCTGAAAACTCTAGAAGTAAATTGGGCTTCTCATATTAGGTTGATTTGATGATTGATGTTTGAGATTCATCCAGACAGTGATTTTCAAGAGTATACCAGTGAGTTAAATTTCCTAGAAATCTGTCTTATAGATTCTAGGAACGAAACTGGAGTTGTTTTTTCTGTTGCATTCTATTATTGTATTCAGGATATATATCTTAATGCTTAGTCGTAATTCTTCTGCTTTTTTGCCTTGAAGTGTAGATTAACCTGCGAAGATTGTTGCTAATGTCCTGTTCTTATTTTGGGTACTTCTATGTCCAGAAGATTTTGTTGTGCAAAGTTTGTAATGCATTTCCTTTTAACTAACTTGACAACGGATTTGATAAAGAAACGTTTAGTTGGGCTAATGTATGCCATCAAGTGACTGTTTCTCTTATTGTGAGTTTGCAACTTACTTCATTCCAGTATGGGATATTAATTGGATTGGCTAGTCTTCCTCAATGATGTGGTTTGGCGTGAATATCACGTCATTCTCTTGAATCCCAAGTGGTATTTTTGTTCAAAGTTAGTTTCTTGGACCAAACACGAACAAGTGATTGTAATGCTGTGGGTAGGAAATATACATGTCTTTCTCATTCCAACTTCAGTATGTCTGAGCTTTGCCCTGAGGTAATGCCTCCCTGCCTCTGTGGCCTAGTTGTCAACTTTGATAGTGATGGGATAGCCTTGAGGAATCATCTAAACATTTGAAACCTTGTCCTGTGTCCCCATTTTAGCCGCCTTACAGGCTTACTCTGTCCGGGTTTCGAATCGTGATCTGGGCATATTGTGTGTCTGATTTCAATACCTTTGTGAATGTCTGCTGTATTTCATGGAATATAATCTGATAAGCATTAGATTAATCTAGTGTGGCTGTGAACTTGAACAAGAACATTTATGGATTTGGTGCATATGTGATGCCTTTGTTATGTGAATTCTAGTACTATATTATGGCCTTCATGATGTTAAATTTGATTCCCCATACTTTTTTTTTTTTTTTTTAAACTATGGTGACTTCCTTTCCATGGTTAAGTAATACTCAATTCTACAATATATTGTCTCTATTGTCTTGGCGAAAGAGTGTTTTGAATACAAAGATTTTCCAAGAGTGAAATTAATGGAAAAAATTAGAAAATTTTATTTGACAATTATTTATTTTTTTTTAAAGAAAGTTTTCCTCTATATTTAAAGGGGCGTTTGAATCATGTATAAGAATGAGGGAATAAACATATGAATGATAATATAATGAAGAGTGATTCTAACAAATACTTCATTCATTCGTCATATTTCTAGTTATATGTTGCTGAGTCTTTAATGGGAAGAAGAGAGTATTAGATATTACTATAATAATAGTAGGACAAAGTGTTTGGTTAATTGTTGGAAAGTTTACATCTTTTTGTGCCTAAAGTTCAAATAAGCATGTATGGTATTGGGATGAAAGACAACTGAAAAAAGAAAATGGGAAAAAAAAAATGATGATTATATATAATTTTGTAGAAATTATTCAAATTATGTATAAATTCCAGTCCCATGATTAATTAAAGTCAAGGAGGGTTTGGTTTTTATTGATGTCCACCATTCAAACACATCTTTGGCTCAATTCATAACTACCAGGGTACGGTACACAAGAAAGATAGTGGGTTGGGTAGAAGATTTAATCTCGTTCAAACGTCGTAAAATAGAATGAAACTTATATGCAGTTTCAATTTTCTTAATCCAAAGCACAATATTCTCACAATGAAAATCAACCAACCAACCAACAAGAACCCAAGAAGGAAAAAAAAAAAAAAACTAAAGATTAGGCAGAACAAGAAATCAAAACTGTTCATTCAAAGACCAACAATTCCTATAGTTCCAAACAATTGTCAAATGCTTGATATGTAAGGCAGAAAATTGCCTTTCCTCCTGAAAAATCTACCACTTCAAAATTCCAAATCTACCAAACAGAACCACAAATCCACCAAAAAAAACATGAAAAGTTATGTTTTTTAAGCAAAAAGGTATGGAAAATTAAGCCAAATCCTAAATAGTTTCATGAGCAATTAGCAAAACTCCTCAGAATCCAGATCGAGTCGACGTTCCAGCACTCCAGCTATACTTCAAAACGATGAGAAATTCCTCCGCCGAGCCCCCAACCGCACCCATTTTCTTCTTCTCAGATTCTCCGGCAGTCTGCACCCACAGTTCCATCAACCTGTGGGCTTGCGTCGCCGGGTGGAGCGGGTGTCCCCGCAGGCTAATCTCCACCTGTGAAATCAATTTCCATCAGTAAAAGATCAAACACAAAAGAGAAAGACAAGGGTTTCTAGCTAGACGAATATAATTACAACAAGAAGTGCTTCTCTTTTTCTCCTCCTTTCTTTCCATTAGAAGAGTTCAGTGGTTCACCTTGTTCACGAATCACAAGGTACAACTCCAAAGTGAACTCTTCTAATGGAAAACGGAGAGAGTAAAAACTTTCGACTACAATCAACCAGGATTAATTACCTCGTCTTCACAGTTCTTCAGGTTTAGTTTCTTCATCAGGAACTTTTTGATCTTGGAAACTGGCGTAGTAATGTCCCTACAGAAATACAAACACATCACTTTAAATCTGCATATATGATCAGAATGAATGAAGAATGCTGCTACATTAATTCCAGTACTGGTTTATCAATTTCTCCACTCATCTGTGTCTAGCAGCGTAGCTTGAAAAATACATATATTTTTACTAGTAATTAAAGGAAACTAAATAATTTTTGTTTCTTTTCATTCGATAGTTGCTATGTTTAATATTTGAGATTCAATGCCAGATATAAAACTACAAAAGGGTATCTTTAATTAGGGATCACCTCCAGTTTTTGTACCAACATGTTGCATCTTTGTTGGATTAATCATAGTATATATCTGTATAAGGTTTCAGTTATAACCCTAAAAACAATACACAGCAAATTCAACTAAGAAAAAGAGGCAAATGTTCTTTGTCCCTCTCTCTGATCTATTTGTAGTTATCATTTATTAATTCAAAACCTAGTAAAATCATAGTACACATACAAATAACACCAAATTTTTCGTCCAAATTAAGATAAAAGTTATCAACCATCATCTTAGCCTAGCTTCTCCCTTTTTTCCGTTGCATGCATGGCTTTGACTACGTGATCATGAAGTACGTATAATATGAGGTTATTAGGCTGTGTAGAAAAGATAAAAGTACCCTTTATAATCCACGAATTGTCAAAGATATTTTTGTCTTTTCATACAAATTCAGGGGTATTGCTATATTTTACCCGAACCTCATAAGGGATTTCAAATCTTACCGTGTGATATATACGCTACTATTAAATAACTAAAATCATCGTAATTGATCATGCCGACAGGTGATCCTCACTCACAAGCATGTACCACGACAACAAAATAAGTTTTCAGATGATAGCAACTTACTTGACCTTCAAGTAGAAGCCAGGCAGTAAAGGTGAAGTGCTATCATTTCCCCTGAAGATTCAGAAATTAAAGTGTTATTTATAAGTAAATTATAGCACATAAATCTGAAAGTCAACGGAGAAATTAATTATGTCTCACTTGATCTCAGAAGCAACGACACCGAACCAAATAGGCGTAGGTCTCTTCACCGTTGCCGGATCAATCACAGCAAGCGCAGGAAGATTCAGATCCTCAACGATCACTCTCTTTTTTTCCGTCGTCGTCATCGGATCATCACCGGCATCTTTCTTCTCCACTGTGATCTTCCGAGGTCGGCCGACCTTTCCCTTTGGCTGAGACACAACGTTGTTGTTGTTGTTGTTCGCCAAGTTCAAGGGCTTATGAACAGGAGCATAATCAGGATCCTACGTACATTAATTCATTTTCAAAAAACAACATTAGCCAGCAAGCTATAATTAATCAATATTCTTTGAAATTAACGTTACATATTATAAAGTGGACTTTCCTAACGGAGTAACTATTATTTGTACCTGTTTGTGATTATCGGCCTTTCTCTTGCCAATTCTTTTCTGACGACGTCCCACTGATTTTGGGGCTATGTCCTCGTCGGTTTCGGTGTCGGAATCAATATTAGTGATCACGGTGGAGGGCAATTGCGTCTTCCCATTCCGGGGAGGAACCGATCTTCTTGCAATATTACTGGGTTCGGATTCTGTTCGGATTCTTGCATTGGCATTTTTCAACGACGTCGCTTCATCTTCTTTCCTCTTTCCCTTCTTGTTGGAGGGCTCAGCGACGACATTTCTCGAAGCGGAACCTTTCTTCTGATTCTTTGCTCTTGGTGCCATGGTTCTTAATTACTTCGATAATTAGCCGTTCTGCACATTTCAGAAGAGAGAAAAGCATAAATGTTTTAACGAGAAAAGAGTCAACGGTACAATTGTTTTTGAGTTACAAAGTACAACTCGAAACAAATACTCTCTAAATGGGACAGAGAGTAAGCTATAAACAAAAAATCCAGTCAATAAAACAACCTAACCAGATGAATGAAATTTACGTTTCGATCAAGCAATATATATATATACATTTGCATTGATATTTATATATTGAAAACCTACTAAGAAACCCTAAATTCTCCGTAAAATTCGCATAATAATGCTCATGACATGCAAGTACGTTCGTACGTAAGTGCATTTTGCATGTTAGAGTACGTACGATGATCAAATTAAAGTTATTAATTAAACCAGCTTTGTGAGAAATAATCAAAGAAATTAAGAGAAAAAGAGAGTTCATTCATACGTACTTAATCCTCTGCCACGGAGCAACACCAAGAACAGCGTCCGTCAACACTTTTTCTTCTTGCAAACCGCAAACTATTTTGATTCAAATCAAAGCCACCAAAACAAAGAAAATTAAACCCAGAAAATTAACAACAGTGTGTATATATATATTAATAATTAATCAGATACATATTAAAAGAGATAAAAGTGAAAATACATTTGTTGATGATCATAGCAACAGCGAAAAATGAATGGTGGTGAAAAACCTTTTCTGGATGAATGATTATGATTAATCATGATTGATTTCAATCGTGTGAAAGAACCCTTATGGGGTTTTTGGGGAAATTAATGAAGATGATCAACGAAACTACCCTTGAGATTCTGGGAAATTAATGTTGTTTTATCGACTTCCACGAAGTCGTTAGTTACAAAGATTGAGAATAAAAAATTCATAAAGTGGTATATATGCTTATTTTTTAGTAGTTTAGTTACTAATCAGAAGGCTAAACTAGCTAGTATTCAACCCAAGAAGGCACAAATTAACCTAAACCTGCCACCTTTTACCAGAAAATTTTATTTTTGAATTAATTCTAACAACAAAAGATGCTGAATTTTCACCCCAAAAAAAAAAAAAACCAAAATGGGATTATTCCCTAAATAAAGTTGTAAATAACCAAACCCTAATTAGAAACAACACAGGAAAAAGAGAAATCATGTATTAATGCTGCAAATTCTCGTGTCACTTAAGGGAAAATCTAACAGAGAAATTACTATAAAAAAAAAAGAAGAAAGAATGAGACCCTTAAAAAAGACATAAAACGGAAAAAATAAAAAATAAAAAAATTGCTCAGGAGTGTGACAACACTCCTCAACAACGGTAACTTCGACCTCTAGGGAGCTTTTTGCAAATCCAACAAGTCAGAAGATTATTTAACGGTCTCTTGTCGAAATTCAAAATAATTTGTATTCTCTCTCTTTTTTTCTCTCTAACAAAGGTGGCGAAAAGACCGTTTTGTAAACCCGTGAGTGATGTGAAAAAAGCTTGCTACAACTACAAATTTCCACTCAAAACAACTCGTTAAAAGCTAGCGCAAAAACACTAGCAATAAAGTGTCGCCATTTTAGAAAAACAGAAACAACAACTCTATAAACAGTTAAAACACACTAAAAATGGTACAAAAAAAAGCCCCCAAAAAAAAAAACAAAAAAAAAAACCAAACTGTTAATTAAAAAACAGTTCATAGATTCTTACATTTCTCGTCTTGTGTTTGAGTGCTTTGTGTGCGTCCAAGAAAATGTGAAAACTGAGGAGAGTTTTGGTTTAGAATATATAGGCACAGGAATTTTGGTTATGATTTATTTTAGGGTTTTCAACAAAGAATGAATATTAGTATTAGTTGATATTCAATGAATCTGAAATTAATATAGGTAGCATTAATTTATGTTCATTGTGTGTAATCATATTCATAAAATAAAATTAACTGTGTCTATATATTTTTTTTCAATGGAAAAATCAAATAAAAATATCTATTAAATTAATCTCAAGAGTAGCATTGTTTTGTTTTTTTTTTTCTTTTTTAAAAGTCATATCAGTTCTATATATCTACCTTCATTAGTGAAAATGTACGTACATATGTATTTTTTCTCTATCGACAAAATTAATTATCAGTAATTAACCGATTCATTGACAGTTCATGAGTTCAACTGACAGCTCACACTCTACTTGAACTTGAATAGACTCATTTATGAGATCGTTCAAATTATTGTTAGTTTTTGCGATTCTTTTTTTTCAGTAAAAAAAAAATTTATTCAATGATGAATTTGAAATAATATATAACAAAGTAGGCAATAATATAGTTATCACTCTATGACTTTTGGTGATTTTGGTATTTATGAATACTCCTTTTTTTTTTATTAACATTTTACCGCACCTTTTAATCTCTCTACCATAGCATCACTCTATTCTACAATTTTGTTTTGAGCTCTGTTTGGTTTAATTTTTATTTAGGAAATCACTTTTTTCACCTTAAATTCCCTTTAAATTTAATTTTTAAAATTTCTTCTAAAATTATACTCACATAATTAAAAAATAATAATAATAATTTAACCATTACACTTTTTATTAAGTTCCTCACACAAATTTTCGAAAAAAAAAAAAAAAACTCCGTCCAAAAAATTTTCTCCTCAAAAAACAAAATTCTCTCTTGAAATTACAATCCAAACATGTCCTTAATGTCTCATAGACTTTAAGCAAGATTCAATTTTTAAAGTTTGCTTAATTAATACATGGATAAAGATCCACATAACATTTCATTTTCAGTTATAAGACAATTTCGCAAATAAAAAAATATATGTCAGGGTGATCTTAGAGGCCGGATATGAGAAAGAAAGGTTATTGAGTTACTGCATTTTTCAATCTCTTAAACCATTTCTTCTCTGCAGCGAAGAACATACGATTAAACGTTGAAGATTGGTTTCTGCAGAAAATTTTTAAATATACACAAACAATCAAAATTTTAGAGTTACAAATAATTCATATTAGCTCTAGAAACAGGCTGGTCAGTTGAGCAGAATTTGTATGGTCTTGTGAGATTAGGCCAAAATTGTTGCTCTTCAATCCAATCCTTCGATCAGATCTTCCGTCGTCGTCCATTTTCCCGTGTCTTATTCTGTCCGATTACCTTGCTCTAATAAGACACGGAGAGATTCGACAGAGGGTACACCTTGAAGCACTTCATGATCCTACCAGTCCTTTGTAACGAGCATAAGCAATAATGAGCACAAAAACTATGGCACACAAAACTCCAGAGACTATCACTACCTGCACAGATTTTCCCAGAAAATGCGTCAACTTATATTGCATTCGATTAGGCTAACAGCATTATTTCAATCTTAAGAGTTCCATACGTACCCATTTAAACATGTAACCATGATTGTCATTCCAGGTATATGGTATGTTCATGCCAAATATTCCAGTTATTAAAGCATAAATGGATATGCACAGAGTTCCTGAACTCAGAAAGAGCTCTAGCTGCAACAAAGTAGCACAAAGTGTCAGGAAAAGGAATAGCAATCGCATGATTAGAGGTTGAAATTATGATAGTTCCAAATACGACCAACCAAAGGGAGTAAAAGAATGCAGAATTGGCCAACCAACACGGCAAATGTACAATACCTGAATCAGCTGATTTCGATGGTTGTCAAGCTGAAAGAGAAAAACACAAGCTATTCTCAGATTGCAAAACAAACAAATCAAAATGCACAGAAATCAAGTATCAACTTGCTGCTTCAGCTACCTGAATGTTAATGTAGTCTTCTGTGTTGTCAATATATTCACGTAGCTGTGAAATTACAATTTACAAATCAGTCGTGCATAACAAACCATAAAAAAAAATGACCTCATAAAAAGAATAGATTGAATTGTGTACTAAACAGGCATAATATGAAGGAAGCAATTCATGTACTGTTGATTATGAAGTTAATACCAAAACTCGTGATTTCTGAACAATCTAGAGTCCTAGATATTTCTTAAAAGAAGTTTTGTGTGTCAAACCTAGTAAAATAGAAGAACTTCACATACCGTAGACAACTTGTTTAGGGTGCCATCAATTTGCATAAAATAAGCCTGCATAAAAAGGGAAGTCCTTAAGATTATATTCCACCAAATAAGCTAAAAGGTTAGGGTAAGCTTCTCACCTCCAGTAACATCTCAAGTTCTTCAACATCATCTTCGTCCCCACGAATTGTGGCTATACTTGCTCTACTGGTTCTAGATATCCTAGAACCTATAGTAGGGGAGGCAAGAAACCAACTGGCAGCAACACCAGATCCACTTGTAGGTGAAGCTGAACCAGCTAACTTTCTAGTTAAGTAAAGGTCTGCCATATCATCATCATCATCCAAAAGTTGTTCAAGCTCGTCTCTCACCTGCAATGGATAAAGATAAATTTTAACCTCTCTAGTAAAAACCCAAAAATAAAAGGAAAAATTCATAGCCTGGAACTAGCATCCACCCCGGAAATAAAAAATCAACAGCTATCGTCCTTCGATGAGTAAGGTAATTATTACATTTCAGACTAGTTGGTGCCCATAAAGACCACAAATCTGGGCAGAAGGGAAAAGCACTTCTGCATTTATTTGTTATAAGACAAATCTTAACAAGCAACACACTTAAAGAAGGTCACTTTACAAAATTTTGTACCACCAGATCCACATACTTTCAAAGAAAAAAAAAAAAAAAAAAAACTCTGCATGCATTGGGCATCCCATTTTATATCCTAAAACCCGTTTAAACAATTCTGGTATTATAGTATATTACTTTGTTGAACGTAGAGCACAACACCAACAACTTGCCAAAGCTAAGGACAAGAACATATACCTTTTGAACCCGAGCAGTCAACCTAGTCATTTGACTCTTCAGCTTACGAACTCGGTCCAAGTTACGGCTGCTAATCTGAATTGTTTGTGCAGTAATACATTAGCCAAAGGCATATGGGAGAAAAAAAGAAAATCATCTTCTTCAAACAGAGTAAAGAAAAGAAAAAAGTTGACAGAAAACAAAAAGGTAAACAATGAGAAGAGGGAAACTCAAACCTTTGAAGTAAGCAAATCTAAAGCTGGATAGACAGCACTTTCCAACTCAATCGTACGAGCAGCGAGGTAACTACATATTGCTTCCAATGCTACCTCCAGTGCCCTAAATTCAAAAGGAAATTCTGAAGAATGCAGGTAATTAGTACATATATAAGATATAGATTAACTCATAGAATGATTATGACGAAAGTGCGCAGGCATGTAGACAACACACATAGATACATGCAGGTAATAAAATAACAAGAGAAAGTTACAATAATCAAATAACTAGAAAGAGAATGTGTGAGACCACTAAATAGAACTATAATAGTGAGAATACAAAGGCATACCATCTTCTTCACCATTTTCAACATCATGATGTGTAACCATCTCTTTAACACCCTCCTTTGTTTCATGATAAGCATTTATTGGTTTCAGTCTCCTTCGTAGTTCTTGAATGACAGGAGTGACATTTTCATCCGGCGGCCCAAGAAGCAGAACCTGCAGCCATGATTCAAAATCTTACACAAAAACACACCTACCTTTGTTTTAAGAATCTCCCTAGTAAGATAATTCAAAGCACTTCTCAATTGAGCATATCAGTCATTCATGTAATCAAAAGGAAATGTGCATCACAATTGTTCTGAAACAAAACAAAAACATGAAAGAATGGAAACAAAAATAGCTTACCTCTTCTGCTGTAATAATAGCCTTGATATGCTGTCAATGTCCACAACACAAACACAAGAAAATACATGATCAATAACGCGATCTGAGAATATACCAAATCGGTATTAATCAGAAATGTCATTGAAAAAATAGCAAAAGAACCTGCAGCCAGTATTCACACAACAAAACCAACTAAGCCTGCAGCCAGTATTCACACACCCGAGCAAAATCTAAAATCTCCTTCGCCTCATTCGAGTTGACGCTCGACTTCTACATGCTGTCCTAATGCAGGTGTTCTAAGCACGTCCAAACGTCTAATTTCATTTTCTTTCTACTGTTTTCATTGGGTAATTTATTTAGCATCCACAAATTCATCTCAACATTCTCACTCACTTTTTCCCCGCCACCCCAAGAAACAGGGGAGGGAAAAACAAAAGTGACAAGCAACAGAATCCTGACCTCAAGAGAACCAAAACTAGCCACAAAAAACCCTCTTTAATCAAAACCCACATAACCAAACACAGTCATAACCCTAAAAGACTGAAAATTTCCGAACAAAACAATATTCGAACAAGAACAAAGAACAATAAAAAGTAAAGATGAAATACCTCTAAATTAAGCACAATGGCCCTGTCCCGGCCAAGAATGGCAGAGGGATAAGACAAAAAGGGGTCGAGGATGCGGAGATCACGAGCATGAATTTGCACGCGATGCATGATTGCATATTTATCCACGTCCAGCATCGTCTCCTCACCAGAAGCATCCATGAGGATCCAGCTCCGAGACCCGGGACCCTTCTTCAACAACCCACCCATACCCGGATCCGCGGGGACCACATACCCACCCTCTCGACCCATCAGCGCCTCTTACCATCCTACACCTACAGCATAACTTCTGTAAGCAAACCCAACCCCCCCTCTCCCTCTTCGCAATCCCGGGTGAAAATCCCTGCAATCTTCCGTTTCAGAGATCCAAACGATGAACAAAAAAGGGATGGAAAGAGGGATTTTGGTCACAGATTATGGTGTGTTGAAAATGAAGGAAAAAGCCAGAGTTCACATGGTGGTGGTTCGATTTTTGGGAGTTTGAAAGCTGGGGAATAAGGGAGGAAGGAGATCTTTACATTTGTTTAAGAAAGAGCTAGAGTTTGACCAAACACGGGTTCTCATGCGTTTGACCTAAGAAAGATAATTTTGTCTGTTTTTAATTTAATTTAAGGTTTGACTTGTTGAATAAATTGATATTATGCAACATGTATTATTTAAAGATAAAAACGTAAATTTTTAACTAAGGGCCTGTTCTTTTTGTTTCGTTTTGAAAACGGTTTTGATTTCAACAGTAAATTTAATATATTTTAATCATATTTCATCATTTCCAATACAACTTTTTACTATTCAGCATCTATTTTTTACATTTTCAATACAGTTTTTACATTATAAAATTATTTTTCAAAAACTTGTTTTCAAAACCGTTTTCAAAACGTTCAAAAAGAACAGGCTATAGAAAAGATTGATGGTCACATTTAGGGCATGTTCTTTTTGTTTCGTTTTGAAAACGGTTTTGGTTTTAATAGTAAATTTAATATATTTTAATCATATTTCATTATTTTCAATACAACTTTTTACTATTCAGCATCTACTTTTTACATTTTTAATACACTTTTTACATTATAAAACTATTTTCAAAAACTTGTTTTCAAAACCGTTTTCAAAACGCCCAAAAAGAACATGCCCTTAATTTTGATTGGTTTAAAAAGTTGGATGCAACCATTATATAAAATAATTTTTTATTTGTTCCATAATTGGAATTGAATTCAATTTTACTTTAATTTTTTTATTCTTTTATAAATAATTGGAAAATCTTTCAAAGAGGGAGCAAGTATATAACTACTCCATGTTCTTCAATTATTGTTTGATATATTATACCTTAATATTCTAAATTATTTGTCACTTTGTGGGGATGTTTGAAAAGGACATTTTTGTTTTATTTTGAACATGTAAAAAAATATATAATTAAAAATGTAAAAAAAATACCAAAAAAGA
This sequence comes from Leptodermis oblonga, assembly GCA_016801395.1. Classification (NCBI taxonomy): domain Eukaryota; kingdom Viridiplantae; phylum Streptophyta; class Magnoliopsida; order Gentianales; family Rubiaceae; genus Leptodermis; species Leptodermis oblonga. Next base: position 46,584,037 of record CM028754.1, read on the forward strand.
ATCGTTTGTAAAGTGAAAAATGAGGTAAAAATGAATGAGAAATGATAGAGTGAAAAAAATACAATAACTCGTATGATTAGAATCAATCAGCCTTTATAACTTATTCAGTAATATCTGTTCGCGTAATTGCCACATATTTTACAGACTACACTGACAAATTTTGCAATTTTCTTTTATAAAATAAAAGGGTAAAATTACATTTAACCGCAAAATTATTAAAAAAATATAAATGTTTATTAGTTTATCCAAAATAAAAAGAATAGATGATCAAATGGGGGAGGTACAATTGGTGAGACATGAAGGATATCCTATTGATAGTCCTCAAGAAGTATGCTTTGAAGTTGCCTGCCTATATGGATGGAGATCCCACCAAATAGTGTACATAACATGAAGCATAAAGTACAAATCAAAATCAAATGGAGTTTTGCTTCCTATTTATGGCCTAGCACAGAGCTCAAAAGTCAAAAAGGTAGATTCTCAATACCAGAAATTATCCCAATTTTGTGGCAGACAAGGCAGGGAATAACATAAACCAGAATAAAGGGAATCAACCCTTTGCAAACTAATGGACTACTTTTGTGTAATAGCATAGATTCAAAATACACATACTTTCACTTGTGTATTCTAAGATTATGGTACACGACTAATACATGTATTACGTAATCATATCTCAAACTACATTTCACAATTTATAAGAATTTTTACCTTGCACTCTTAAACGCGTCTCAAAACACATTTTTTCAAGATGTGGTACTCTCTATACATGACGAAAGACATGATTGTGCATGTGTTGAAGGAAAGGCAGAGCAGATGTTGCATACTTATGCTCCACTTTCCCCTTGAACTTATTTAAGAAAGTTCACCTTAAAAAATGATCATGTGGAGCTACAGAATAACCATCATAAGTGCATGTCTAACACAATATTATACACATCTCGAGCAAAAATAGTGAAGAGTAAGTAACAGTAGATAAATACATGCTGTGGGAGGCTTTCTTTCACTGATTCATACCATAACATTGTTTTTGCTCTGAGGTTAATGGGAGCAAGGAATCCATCAAATTCTTTCTGCTGCATTGCAACAATTCTAATTCATAGTGAAGAGTAAGTAACAGTAGATAAAATATATATGCTGTGGGAGATTTTCTTTCACTGATTCATACCATAACATTGTTTTTGCTCTGAGGTTAATGGGAGCAAGAAATCCATCAAATTCTTTCTGCTGCATTGCAGCAATTCTAATTCATTCTGTTTTCTGTACTTCATGCATTCTGCATCATCACAGTGTGATTGTACAGACTGCAGTCTGAGTTTTGAAACAGCATCACTCATCATGATCCAAATCCAACAAGCCCTTTATGACGAGCATATAAAATGATCAATATGAAGAGGAAAGAGCAGAAAATCCCGGCGGATGAGATGACCTGATTGATTGAGCATTAGGGGATATTTCAGATGATCAACTACAAAAAAGACAATCTCACAAAACAATCATAAATAGAGCTAAGTATACTTGCCCATTTAAACATGTATCCATGGTCCTCGTTCCATGTATAAGGGATGTTCATTCCAAATATTCCAGCTACTAATGAATTGATTGATATGCACACAGTTCCTGCACTGAGGCAGAGTTCTAGCTGCAGCGATGGAGAATCACAAATGTCAACTACCAGAAGATTTCTCATCAAAGGGAGAACAATGAAAGTTGAGATGGAAATAGATTTGCAAATAAATGCATCACCTGAATCAGCTGATTTCGATGGTTGTCAAGCTGAAAGAGGAAACAAGAGTGTCTTGGGATCATAAGCAGATCAATGAAAATGCACACACACACTGCATATATCAAATTGGAATTTACTTACCTGGATGTTTATGTAATCCTCTGTGTTGTCAACATATTCACGTATCTGCAAAGGTAATTGAGGCATTAATTAAGATGGAAGTTTTTCAGTCCAAGAAAGGTACTGCAATTCTGATACACAATTGCAATTTCTCTGGTACTGGCTTCATTCTCAAACAAAAGACGGCTCATATTAGAATCCCATCATAAATATTCCTTAAACACTGCAAAGTAATGAGTTCAGCAACAATTTGTACATCTTATGCTCAAGATAGGATACAAATATTTTAATGTCATTGAGATCTGCAATTCCCGTGGCCATAGACAACTAAGAAGCATGATAAATGATCATCACATACCGAGGCTAACTTGTTTAATGTGCCATCAATTTGCATGAAGTAAGCCTGCACAACATTTCTCCACTTGATATTATTTAGTGGTAAACACAACACAATGAACAGGCATAAGGAAACCAAAATACATATACCTCAAGTAACATCTCAAGCTCCTCGATGTCATCCTCATCACCATGAACAGTAGCTAAACTAACCCTGCCTGCCCTTGATATTCTTGAGCCTATTGTTGGAGACTGGATAGACCAATTTGCAGCAGCACCTGATTCGCTCTCACTTAAAGATTCACTGGTCATCTTTCTGGACAAGTAAAGGTCAGCCATATCATCATCATCATCTAGAAGTTGTTCAAGCTCATCCCTCACCTGCTCTCCAGCATTTGAAACAAGTTTGCCACAGTGAGTTCAAAATTTGTATGTTACATCTCTAATTCTGAAGGAAAATTTCTACAGATTCAAACTAATATAGAATGTAAATTGAGAATAAATACCTTTTGCACACGAGCAGTCAACCTAGTCATTTGACTCTTAAGTTTACGCAGTCTTTCCAAGTTTTTGCTGCTAATCTGTACCACGAGAACAACACATTTTTAGCGGGAAAGAGGCAGAAAACTTACCAGTGACTTGCTTCAAGAGAAATTAATGAAAAAGAAAGAACTGAAGAAATTGAAAAGCATATCCAACATCTGTCTTCATTATACTGATTAAAAAGCATATCCAGCCTTTAGCAATCCGAATTTCTAGAACTCATTTTGACCATGTTCTTCCCATAGACTGTTCTATTCAAAGAAAGGAATGAGTATACTCACACACACGAAACACTTAGTTAACAGAAACATCATAACAATAATGATATTAAACTAGTTTGCACCTTTGAGGTAAGCATGTCTAAGGCAGGGTAGATATCAGTCTCCAATTCTAAACTGCGGGCAGCAAGGTAACTACAAATGGCCTCTAAAGCTACCTCCAGGGCCTTAAATTCGAATGGAGACTCTGCATTGAAGTATACACGCAATCAAAATACTGCACAAAAGTGTAGAATCTACATTCTACAAGGAGAGAAAAGACAGTGACAAATCGTAGAAAGGCGACTAGTGGGGTACCATCTTCTTCTGCAATTTCGCCAGCATGCTGAGCTAATAATTCTCTACCATTTACTGGTTGAAGTTTCCTCCGAAGCTCCTCAACAACCGGAGTCACACTTTCATCGAAGGGATCTCGAAGAAGAACCTGTGTATAATTAAGGGTTAGTTTCAATATCCAATCTGACAGAAAGTCTTGATTCCTCTAAGTAGTTAGTTCCCCATGCTATTCTATAACCTTGTGAGATGCCCAAAAAAATTATATAAACTGAAAAGTAAATTACTATAAAATGAGCTCACCTCTTCAGCAGTGATAATAGCCTTGATGTGCTGCCATTGACAAAAAAAAAAAAAAAAGCATAATAAGAAAGCAGAGAAACCATTTTTAATTAGCAAAACCAAACCTCATCAGGTGAGAAGAAAATTAAATAAAATTTTAAAAACCCAACAAATCCCACTTCAATCCTATGCTCAAATTCACAGCTCGCGCTAACTAAACAAAGATCTCTCTCCCATTTTGATGAAGTCAAGTTCATACAAACTTAATTACCTCTAAATTGAGAACAATGGCTTTCTCGCGACCAAGAATGGCGGAGGGGTAAGAGAAGAAAGGATCGATGATGCGGAGATCACGAGCGTGGATTTGCACCCGACGCATGATCGTATACTTATCCACCTCCAAAATCTTCTCCTCGCCGGAAGCATCCATCGCCATCCAGCTCCGTGAAACGGCGGCCTTCTTCGCCAATGAAGCATCAACAATATCATCATCACCAACTTCACCTCCTCCATCATCTGCAGGGAAAACCTCCCGACCCATCTTCTTCTTCTTCACATCTGACCATCTCCCAAATTTGCAGAACGCTATGAATAAACTATAAACCCTTCCTCCCCTGCTTCTGGTTGACTTTCCTTCTTCCTCTGCTTATCTGTGAATAAACTATGTATTATACTTCTCTTCTTTTTTTGGCGGGATTTTTTTTTTTTTTTCAGAAAAAAATAAAGGAAATTATTTCATATTTTACTCTCCAGTTTTTTTTTATGCCGATTTATTTAATTTTTATTCAAACCACCACAAAAATAAAAACAATAATAAGTAAAATTTTGTATATATAATTAAATTATAGAATTCAATTCATTTTCACTTTTTTTTTTTAATGTAACTCTTTTAGTTTTCAAAGTAAAATCAAAATAAAAAAAAAAAAAAAAATGAGAACAGTCCAAAAAATACGAAGTGTATATATCCACAAAATAAATGCTTGCAGCTTGAGTCAATACAACGTCATTGTATTTGTAGAACAGAAATGAGATAATAATTTCATAAATCCCTAAATTTGGTCTTACGTTGCACATTCATTACTAAACTTGAAATTGTTTCTCTTCCCTCTCCAAAAACGTAATTTTTTTGCTAAAAATAATAGAAAAAGTTTGGTCACATTTATTTATTTTAATTTTGATTGGTCTATTGTACTAGAAATATGGATGCAACGATTGTATGAAATACTTTTTCGTTTGTTACATAATTGGAATCGAATTCAATTTTACTTTTATTTTTTTTATTCTTTTATACATAATTGGAAAATCTTTCAAAGAGGGAGCAAGTATATAACTACTCCATGTTCTTCAATTATTGTTTGTTGTATTATATCTTAATATTCTAAATTATTTGTAAATTTGTGAGGGAGTTAGGTTTCGTTTGAAAAGGAATTTTATTTTATTTGGAAAATGTAAAAATATATATATATAATTAAAAATGTATAAAAAAATAGTAATGATAGACTAACCAACAAATTATATCCGCATGCCTTTTTTGGTTATATTTTTATTAATATCTGACCAATGAATGTATGCCACATGAGTTGCAATCAAAAAGTTGTTATCATTTATTGCCAAGTCTATCATTACTCTAAAAAATAAACACAAAAACAAAAAAAAGTTGTTTGTAAAGGGAAAAATGAGGTAAATAATGAATGAGAAAGTGAAAAATTCTAATGGCTTGGTGGCATCTTATGATTTGAGTCAATTAGCTGGTATAATTTTACATATCCAATAATATTAGTTTGTATGGTTGGTTGTCACGCCAGTTACAGACTACCTTGATACATTTTACATTTTTCTTTTATTACAAAATAAAAGGGTAAATTTTCATTTATCGTCTAAAATTTTTATAAAAGTATAAATGGTTATTATTTTTTCCAAAATTAAAAAATAGGAAATCAAATGGGGTAGGTACATGGTGATATATAAAGGATATCCAAGTGAGACTCTTCAAGCACTTGAACTTGAACTTGGCTGCCAATATGGATGGTGGGCCCCTCCAAATAGGGTACATAACATAATACATAAAGTACAACTCAAAATCAAATGGAGTACTGCTTCCTATTTATGGTCTAGCACTAGCACAGAGCTCAAAAGTCAAAAAAGGTAGATTCTCAATACCAGAAATCATCCCAATTTTGTGGCAGACAAGGCAGGGAATAACATAAACCAGAATAAAGGGAATGAACCTTCAAAGTTCCAACTCATGGACTATTATGAGATGTCTAAGTCATATTTTACATTTTATAATAATTTTTCATCGTTAACTATACATTTTACATTATTTTAATAAGACGTGATGCCATATACATACTTACATTGCAATACTTTACTGAAGAAAAGTAGCCTTCAAGAATACTCATGTGGAGCAACAGAAGAATAACACCAACCATCATAAGTGCATATCTAATCTTCTAACACTGCAGCATTTCTTCTTGCTCAATACTGTTTTCTTTACTTCAGTCTTCATGCATATTCTGCATCATCATCACGTGTTCTGCAATCTGAATTTTGAAACCACATCACTCAGGGTGATCAGAACGCAACGAGTCCTTTATGACGAGCATAAAATATGATGGACGTGAAGAGGAATGCGCAGCAAGTTCCCGCAGTTGTGATGACCTGGTTAAGCATTAGGGGATCTTTCAGAGGATGAACTATAAGAAAAGTCGACAAATTTCACAAAATAACTCCAACTCAAGCACAGGGAGAGTATACTTGCCCATTTGAACAGGTATCCATGGTTCTGATTCCAGGTATAAGGGATGTTCACACCAAATATTCCAGTTACTAATGCAAAGATTGACATGCACACAGTCCCTGCACTGAGAATGAGTTCTAGCTGCAGCGATGGAGAATCACAAATGTCAACTATAGTTATATCCCAAAAGATTTCTCATCAAAGGAAGAGCAAAGAAAGTTTAGAGGGAAAACAGATTTGCATATAAATATGCACCACCTGAATCAGCTGATTTCGACGGTTGTCAAGCTGAAAGAGGAAACAAGAACAGATCAATGAAAATGCACACACAGTGTATATATCAAACTGAAATTTACTTACATGGATGTTTATGTAATCCTCTGTGTTGTTAACATATTCACGTATCTGCAAAAGGTAATTGAGGCATTTAATTATGATGGAAGTTTTTGGTCCAACTATGATACAGCAATTCTGCTGTTTGCTTCATTTTCAAACAAAACACAGTTCATATTAGAATCCCATTATAAATATTCCTTAAACACAGAATAGTAATCAGTTCAGCAAACAATTTGTACATCTTATCCTCAAGATAAAACTAAGAAGCATGATAAATGGTCATCACATACCGTGGCTAACTTGTTTAATGTGCCATCAATTTGCATGAAGTAAGCCTGCACAACATTTTGCCACTTGATATGATTTAGTGGTAAACACAACACAGCAAACAAGCATAAGGAAACCAAAATAGAAATACCTCAAGTAACATCTCAAGCTCCTCGACGTCATTCTCATCACCATGAACAGTAGCTCAACTAACCCTGCCTCCTCTTGATATTTTTGAGCCTATTGTCGCAGACTGGATAGACCAATTTGCAGGAGAACCTGATTCGCTTGCAGTTGAAGATTCACTGGTGATTTTTCTGGACAAGTAAAGGTCAGCCATATCATCATCATTATCTAAAAGTTGTTCAAGCTCATCCCTAACCTGCTCTCCAGCATTATAAACAAGTTTGACCGATTATCCAACATGTTTCTTCATTATACTGATTCAAAGGCATATCCAGCCTTTAGCAATCCGAATTTCTAGAACTCATTTTGACCATGTTCTTCCCATAGAGTCTTCTCTTCAAAGAGAAGGAATTCAGTATACTCCTACACACACACACACACACAAAACACTTGGTAAAAAGAAACATCATAATGATAATGGTATTAAACCAATTTGCACCTTTGAGGTAAGCATATCTAGGGCAGGGTAGATATCAGTCCCCAATTCTAAACAGCGGGCATCAAGGGAACTACATATGGCCTCTAAAGCTACCTCCAGGGCCTTAAATTCAAATGGAGACTCTGCATTGAAGTATACAGTCAATCAAAATACTGCACAAAAGTGTAGCATCTACATTCAACAAGGAGAGAAAAGACATTAACAAATCGTAAAAAGGCAACCGGTGGGGTACCATCTTCTTCTGCAATTTCCCCACCATGCTGAGCTAATGATTCTCTACCATTTACTGGTTGAATTTTCCTCCGAAGCTCCTCAACAACTGGAATCACACTTTCATCGAAGGGATCTCGAAGAAGAACCTGTGTATAATTAAGGACTAGTTTCAATATCCAATCTGACACAAGGTCTTGATCCCTCTTAAGTAATTTCCCATTAGAAGTATCGATCAAACTCATGCTATTCTATAGCTTTTTGAGATGCAATTTTTATATATATATATATATAAACTGAAAAGTAAATTACAATAAAATTAGCTTACCTCTTCAAATGTGATAATAGCCTTGATGTGCTGCCATTGACAAATAACAAAATAACCAATCAGAGAAACAACTTTTAATTAGCAAACCAAACCTCATCAGGAGAGGAAAAAAAAAAAAAAAAAAAAAAAAACCAACAAATCCCACTTCAATCCTATGCTCAAATTCACCCCTGCCGCTAACTAAGGCCTGTTCTTTTTGAACGTTTTGAAAATAAGTTTTGGAAAATAGTTTTATAATGTAAAAAGTAGATGCTGAATAGTAAAAAGTTGTATTAGAAATGATGGAATATGATTAAAATATATTAAATTTACTGTTGAAACCAAAACCGTTTTCAAAACAAAACAAAAAAAACATACCCTAAGCCTCTATTCTTTTCAATTCCATTTTTAGAAAATCATCACTTTTTCCTCCACAAATCTACCATAAAAAAACAACATCATTTTAACAAAATTCCAAATTCAAATTTTAAAATTCCCTCTAAATCTCATTCACATAAATTCAAAAAATAACATAATTATTACACTTTTCTTCTCTTTCCTACACAAATCCGAAAAGAATTTCCGTCCAAAAAAATATTCCTTCCCACAAACCAAAATTCCCCAATTGTGTCACAAAAAGAACAGAGCCTAAACAAAGGGATCGATGTAATCAAGTTCATACAAAATCAATTACCTCTAAATTGAGAACAATGTCTCTCTCGCGACCAAGAATGGCGGAGGGGTAAGAGAAGAAAGGATCGATGATGCGGAGATCACGAGCGTGGATTTGCACCCGACGCATGATCGTATACTTATCCACCTCCAAAATCTTCTCCTCGCCGGAATCATCCATCATCATCCAGCTCCGTGAAACGGCGGCCTTCTTCGCCAATGAGGCATCAACAATATCATCATCATCTGCAGGGAAAACCTCCCGACCCATCTTCTTCTTCTTCACGTTCGACCATCTCCCAATTTGCAGAACGCTATGTATAAACTATAAATCCTTCCTGCCCTGCTTGAAGCTTTCCTTCTTCCTGCGTATTTGGTTGCATCCTTTTTACATTTTCAATACACCTTTTTACATTCCCATGACAATTTTAATATTATAAAATTAAAATAAATCTCAAAATCATGTTTTGAAAATCATACCAAACAGGGCCTAAACTTCTCTTCCATATTTTTTGTGGGACTTTTTTTTTTTATTTTTTATAAAAGTAAAAGAAAATTATTTCATATTTAATTATAGAAGTCAATTCATTTTCACGTTTGTCTTTTATATAACTCTTTTAGGCCTCCTTTGGCAAGTAGATTCAAGTAATGATTTGAGTTTTATTTTAATTTTATAATATTAAAAATACATTAGGAATGTCAAAAGGTTTATTAAAAATATAAAAATACTTATTAGAAATGATGAAAAACTATTATAAAATCAAAATGAGACTCAAACCATGGTCTGAGTCTACTTACCAAACAAGGCCTTAGTTATCGAGGTAAAATCAAAATAAAAGGAAATCACTTTTGGACAACTCTGTTTCACGCTTCTGACCGACCTCATGAGAGGTGTAGCAATTTAAGATTCATTTAACGAGAGATTTATCAAATTTTGAATATGAGATGCCTTAATTTCTATTTTTATTCTTACGCACCAAACGCACCCATAGAGTGATAGAAAATTCGTCCCTATCACTAATCCTAGGCGATAGGGAGGTGTTTGGAGGGTGCTCCAACCTCCCATAATCTGCCTCTAACATGCATGTATTTTTTTTTGGAATAACGAAGTGTTTTATCAGTTGTGATGCATAAATAATTATTCAAATATCGATTTTTCAATTTCATTCTTCGCTTCCTCTTTTAAATGTAATTGATAGAATGATATTGTAATAGTGTTAAGTTAAAGAGAATAAATATCATCAATGCTTCATCAGTAGTGTTATAATCAGAGTATTACTTTGCTCATGAAACTAAATGTATGCTTTACCCTTTTTACCCTCTTAGAATTCTCTAGCTAACAAGTGTGACATGAAACAAAGTTCAAAAAACTGAAGTTCTCCAGTGGTGTTTCACTCAGGGTGTGCGTAAGTTTGCTTAAAAAAAACAAATTTAAAATACATAATTATTATGTCCTAATAAGGGCCTGTTCTTTCTGAAAAGATGAGTTTTGGTTTGAGTTTTAGTTTTGAAAAAATAATTTTATAATATAAAAAGTGTATTAAAGTAAAAATGTATAATTAAATAATAAAAAATTAATAAAAATTAACTATAATATATTAAATTTACTGTTATGACTAAAATTAAAACTTAAAAAGCATGCCCAAAATTATAATATACTGAAATGAAATCGATTCAGGCCCAAACACAGTATCCTAAAAGCAGGCCCAAACTATCCTAAAAGAAGGCCACTCTGTATATATTTATAATTTATTGATCAGATCATCCATCCATAAAAAGCAGCTAAACCTAGCCAGATCCAAAATGAAGACGTGGAAACACCCACCGCCGCAGAGGCTGAGATCGAGGCGCCGCCGGGATACCCGTCAGGCGAAGTTCGTCCATCCGCCGTCAGCGTGATCCGGTGATTACACGGAGCCGATGCCTACTGTTAGTCATATCGCTGATAGCTCGAGTCTTCCAGATTTTGGTAATTTTTGTCCTTTCTGCAAATTTTAATGCGTTGATTATGATTAAATGTACAGATTTCTTCTCACAGCTAGATCTGATGAACACGAAACTATGAAAGTGTTTTACTTTTTCTGGGAAAAGGGTAAATGAGTAGTCAGCTAGCTCAGGTGGCTTTTGTAGCATATTATGAAATTGAAATGTAAAACGGATGTTTCTCCCACTTGCTAATGAGTTATGTATCCTAAGCATCCATGATTTCAGTGATTACTTTACCACTTTTGGTTCATTTGTAGGTTTGAATTTGGTCAAAACTTTAGTATTATTAGCGTTGGGAGTAGGTAATTACTTTTTCCTAGCTTGTTTAGAAGTTCATACGCATTGACTGATACACATCAATTTTCTTCATGTTGAACAGAAAAAGGAAACCTTGCTAGCAGTATCAAGACTTTGGTGACTTGAGGGCAAATGTTTAGCATTTGCATCTGCTGGGGGCTTACAGCAGAATATTGATGAATGTGTGCTAAAGGTCATGTTTCTCACTTACCATCTGAATGGAATTTCTAGGTGGCCTGAAATGATCTAGGGAGAGTCAGTAAGGGATCCTTTCCTTGTTCTAAATCCAATACCTTGAAAAAGTATACTTCATTCTCCACAGGTCAAAACAAAAGTATCTCGTCAGATCATGAAGACGACATGATACACACTTCCAATATGAATAAAATTTGTTAGGGTGTTTCTTGCTTCAGAGTTTCGAGAGATAGTTCTTTCTGTTATCAATATTTTGTGCAGTGAAAATATCCTCATCAGGTCCATGGATCTCTCATTTAGGATGTTTTTGGTTCTGTTTCGAATCCTTCTCGTCAGGGAATAGTTAACTTTGTCCATACTAAGGGTGGTGGGAGTGGTGTATTTTTGCTGGAGCAAAAACCCACAAAAATCCAAACCCACCACTCACTCCCTTCATGTAATGAGCTCAGTTTTTGATTTCAGAAATTGTGTTTTTGATTCACTGTGAGCCTCACCAGCTACGGGAGTGCATCTCATGATGCACTTTCCTGGCGAGTTCCTCCTACTCGTGAGTGGGAGGAAGAGTCTGCCACCAGCATTAATTACCTTTTTTTTTTCTCTTTTTCTAAAAGAGACGTTTAAATTTTTTTTTTTTGTCTTTCATTGGATTTATTTAATGTTACTATTTGTTTTTCTATAAATACCTGTCAATTATAATATTTTTCTACTTTTCATCTAAATTATACATTTTTTCAATCAATTTTTATATTTGATTTTCACAATAGAAAAATTTAGTTTTTTAATTTTTTAACTATGCAATTTTTTTTATAGTTTTTTTAATTATGTAAAATTTGTTTTAATTAAAATTTAAAATATTTTATAACTATTGATTTTATTTTGAATTATGTAATTTATGAAATTAAATATTTTAATAAATTAAAATAAATTTATAATTAAATATAATTGATAAATTATAATTAAAAAGATGTAAATGAATGTGCATAGAGTTGTTTATTATTGAGATTTGTGATAAAGTTGCTTTTATGGGTTTGTTATTGGAGGTAGGTTTATAAAAGTGAGTGTGTTTTACTTTTGACGTGGTGCTGATGTGGTGTGAAACTTGTTTTTCTGGGTTGATCATTCTCACCACCCAGGGTGGTGCGGGTGGTGGGTTTTTGTTGGTTTTAAACCTAGCTTTAAAAACCACCCACACCTGCCACACTAGTGTGGAGGAACTTGCTGCACTATATTTAATTATAAATTTATTTTAATTTATTAAAATATTTAATTTCGTAAATTACATAATTTAAATTAAAATAAATAGTTGTAAAATATTTTAAATTTTAATTAAATTAAATTTTACATAATTAAAAAAATTTTAAAAAAATTACACAGTTAAAAAATTTAAAAATTAAATTTTTTTATTGTGAAAATTAAATATAAAAATTAATTAAAAAAATATATAATTTGAATCAGGAGTAGAAAAATATTAGAATTGATATTTATTTATAAAAAATAAATAGTAAAAAAAAGAATTAAAACAAATACATTAAATAGATCTAATGGAAGGCAAAAAAAAAAGAAGAAAAAAATTTTAAAAAAAAGAACCTAAGCTTAACATTTTTTTTAGGAAAAAAAAAAGTAATTAATGCTGGTCTAACACTTTCTCCCACTCGCGAGTGGAAGGAACTCGCTAGGAGAGTGTAGCGTGGTGCATTTTCTTGGCTGGTGGAGCCACAGAGAATCAAAAATTCAGCTTCTAAGATCAGAAGTTGGGTTCATGACATGAAAAGAGGGAGTGGTGGGTTTGGATGTTTGTGGGCTTTTGCCCACCACTCCCAGGGTGATGGTAGTGGGTTTAAATCTAGTTTTGTGGGTTTATTCTCACTATCAGCCTCCACTTCACAGACCCACCTCTTTGAATTTAAGAAACTAGGTTTGTGAAAAATTCGTGGGTCTCACTGCGAGGAGAGTGCAGCCACACGAGTGTCCTTCATGCGTCTGGTAGTGGATGTTTGCCACTAGCATTTTTTTTTTCCATCTAGATTGAGCTGTTGCATGTTCCCCCCCCCCCCCCCCCCCCCTTCGATGGCAGGCAGCCACTAGATGTGTGGTGCCCAGTTTCATGCTCGTGAGCTGCACTCTCCTCGCGGTGAGTCTCACAAATTTCTCACAAACCAGCTCTTGAATTCAAGAGTTGAGTATGTGAGGTGGAGGAGGCTGGTAGTGGGAATAAACACACAGAGCTGAGTTTAAACTCACTACCAACTTACTATTACCACCACCCTAAAAATGAAATATCTATACAATTATTAGTACTCCTAACATATTCATATCCCAAAATTTTCTTTGCATAATATTTGAAAACTTTTCTTCACTGTACTTTTTCTTCTTCCAAAATGAAATTTTCTCCTAACAAGTTCCCTTGAAAATTTTCTCTTGTCAAGAAAAAAACTGTTTAGAAGAAAAGAACGAAGAAATGGGGAGGTCTATGGTTCAAGTGAAGTTTGATGATTTCTTAATAATAGCAAGATTTGTATCATGCCGCTTCATGGTCTACTGAAATGCATTAGTTTGGCCTTTGGAAAAGAAGTGGATTTTCTTAAGATATAAGGGATTTAAGATGTGGAAGGGCTTCTTAATTTGACTCTCATTTCAGGCCATTTAGATGTTTCATTCACATGAAATACAATGGAGAAGTTCGGAAGATTACAATGATGCTAGATTATGCATGGCACTGGAGGCTAATGAACAACTTTCTGCATTGGTATTATGCAGTGGGTTTATTAGTTTTAATCTAATCTTATTTCCTTTGATAATTAATACTTCTTTGCAGGTTTTATGGTCTTTTTCTTTATTATCTCTTAAGCTGTGAATGATTTGTAAGAACCCTTCCTGTTGTAGAATCGTGTGAATTGATTTATGAGCTGCTCCCCTTCATAGGCTTTATTCTCAATTGCAAGGCCATACTAGTTGCAGAGTCTTGTTTTTGTGGCACCGGTGATTACCGCTTTCTATTGTGTGTAAATGTGGAAAAGACAGCAACTTTGACCTTATTCGTAGCAGACTTGAGCTTCAAAAGGCTGCAGCGTCAAAGAAGACTATCAAAGCTGCCACAGGCTGGAGCTCAAAGGTGATCCTTGGGTAAACACTCAGACGATGTGATGGTGTTCTGCTAACTATCTTTGTGCAGCTGGAAAGGTTGAATGAGTTATGTTAACTGGTAACCGGATGGGGCATCGTGTCTTGCTGGGGAGAATGTTTTAGTGTTGCAGCTGTTGCTTTCTAGTTTCTTTCCAGGTGGAGTTCTTTTGGTTTCCTGGTTCAAATTGCTGTCTTGTATACAGCGGCTTTGCTTTGATTGTCTTTAAAATGCAAAAATCTGCATTGGAAGTGTAGATAGTTACTCGTAAAATGGTAGTTGAAATGATGAAAAAACATGGAACGGAATGTGTGGCAATTTTGATTAGTAAGAGGCAGGTATCAGACTTGTTGCTGAATTAAAATTTTCCCAACATTGCAATTGTGTACGGTCACGATATATGATACATATAGCTAATAAGCAATTGTGTAGGTCACGATATATGATACATATAGCTAATAAGCAATTGTGTACGGTCACGCAGTAAGATATGATCTATAATCCATGTAACTAAGCAATTGTGTATGGTCGAAAGTAAGATGTGATCCATACAGTTTAAGTCACAAAAGCAAGATCTGATCCATGTATTTAGGGTCACGAAAGCAAGATGTGATTCATATATAGCGATAATCTTGAAATCTAACAAAGGTTGCCTGCCATGGGCTTCACAAGCTAAAAATTGAGATTATTTTTCTCCATAACTAAGCTTGGAACACCATAAATCTGGGAAGAAAATTACAGGTTCTAGAAACAAAGTATGGATCAGTTTTGTCCTAAAAATCAAGAAAAGACATCAGGATATCTGGCAAAATGGAGAAAGAAAATCATAAAAAAAAAGAGTAAATGGAATGCTGACATGACACAGGAAAATCTACCATAAAAGAAGGAAGAAAAGAAATATTACACACCTTACAGAAAAAATGGGGAACCAATCTGTTCCAGTGCACTGTCTAGCTCTATAAAAGCTAACAATCTTTCTTCTGTACAAGGATGCCTTTCCACATAAACACGAAACAGCCACTTCGGTGTTCAACCCTGCACAGCCAGAGTTTGCAAGTGCTCCATGAATACTTCTAGGCTCGCCTCGTCGGTAAATATAACCTCTGAACCTTCTGCATATGTGGAGCTCGGCGTGACAGATGGATTCAGCTTGGCCAGCAGAAACCTAGCTTGGCTTCCGTGCTGGTCACATTTTATAAGCTTTGGAACTGGGATCCGTTCGGCCACAAGCTGCTCGGCGTCAAACTGGACAGCTTCCAGCAGCTTTCGTAAGCTATCATAACTTGGGTCACTGTCATAACCAAGCTTCCTCCATTGGGCAATCTTAGATCCGTAGTGTATAACAACATGGAAATAGGAGTCAAAGAGCAAAATCACATCAGGAAAGATCGAGCGAACATCTAGAAGAACAGGGATTGGTGGTCCTTCAAATGAGTATTGCAGAAGGGTAGGCTGGATCATTAACAGAGATCCAAGCACACCCTCACGGTTCAGCATAAGCCGGAAAAATGCAGTCTCATCTGGAGAGCAATTAAACACATCAATGAACTGAGACCTTCTCAAGTGATATATGAATTGTGGATAAAGGGAGAAGTTGGATGACAGACGAAAGGTAGATGGATCCTCGGGCACATATTCACCAAACTTTGCCGCAAAATGAATCAGCATCTGATCCATCCAATTAATAACATCTGGAGTAAAGCTTCTCTTTGTTCTATGAATTGCAAGTCTGGCAACCACTGAAGCAGCTGCTTCCTGATCAAATCCACTCGCAATATCTGGCGAACGTTTCATAGCCCACCTTCGAGCTACAGTAGTCACTCTCTTCCGGATTCCCATGTTACCATATCTGTACTTGGTTATGAACTGTACAAGAAATGCAGAACTAGGTTCAATTCTTTGTTTATTATCCACTTCGAAGAAGAAAGCAATGCATGTTTTACTGGTAAGTGTCCCCAACTTCCACGTATTCGTACCACCCTCCCCAATTGGCTTGTTGCTTACAGAACTGCTATTTTTCTTCAAAGAAACGCAAGGACCTAGAGCTCCACAGATATTTACACCTTCTGTTGTTACTACCTCAATAGTTGCATCAAAACACATGCTCAAATTTCCTTCCTCATCATGGATAAATATGTGATGCAAACACTTTCGGAATTGTTCAGAATCAAATGACTCTGATAACATCATAAATCCACTGGAGTCCTCAACTGCAACTTTTAGCTCTGCTGCCCCAACTTGATCCAATGAACATGCAAAAAGATCGAGGACAATTGAAGAATCACACAACCTCTGAGATAACCGCTGGTAGAATTCACTGGATCTATAATAATAAGGAGCACGACTGCTATCAATGTCTCGATGGGTCCTGATGGCATGACTAAAATCTGAGTCTACAATCAACCCTGGGCCAGTAGTTGCTGGTCCAGAAGTGAAAACCATGACACGTGATGCTAAATTGGCAGAGCATCCTTCTAAAAGTCCAACAGCAACCGATATTGCTGCCCCTGTGCACCGTAATGGACGACCACCTGCAATAGTATTTGGTGAAGAATGAAGGTCTTCAATAGCATTTGTGACACTAAACTCGCATTCAGACACTGGCAATAGGAAGCCCTGTTTTTTAACAGTCGATATTCCTCCAAGTTGCTGTTTCAAGCCATGAATCCCCAACAGCTCTTTGGTCTAGTGACAAGAGACCACTATATATGTTACACTCAAGCACATGATTATGAAGACAGGTATTCCAACAAGTTTCGGCTTAAGGAAATGAGTACTAAAATCATGAAGTTCAAGCAAATGAACCATACTTTGGGAATAGGCATTCAAACAAAGTCTCTTGCTTCAGC
Organism: Leptodermis oblonga; assembly: GCA_016801395.1. NCBI lineage: Eukaryota > Viridiplantae > Streptophyta > Magnoliopsida > Gentianales > Rubiaceae > Leptodermis > Leptodermis oblonga. Next base: position 46,601,194 of record CM028754.1, read on the forward strand.
AAATAAGGACTACAGCCAAGAGGTGATTGACGTGTTACTTGTTCAGCAATAAAAAACAGTATTCCTTCTTCATGTGTGAAATTAAGTGCATGAGATTAGGCCTAAGTGAATTTAATACAAAATCAGACAGATCTCAATCGAATGGTGCCTTACAGTGCCCCGCAATCTTTGCATTTTGTCTCAATTTAATGCAAATACAACAACAGAAATCTGTCTTAATGTACATGTATACATAGCAACATGTTCAGACACCAGTTAAATTTGAACAGAACTATAAAAGTGAAACAAAACACACAAGAGAAAAATCTATACAAATTTGAAGCTTGTGAATCCAAGAAATAAGAACAATTAAATTTGGAGCATTCAAATACCACAATGAAATGTAATTAAAAAAAAGGCCAGGTTCATCATTTACTGTACCTGTTCTGCAGAAATCTGTCGTCCGCCGTGAAATAACACCACCCGAACACTCTCTGCAAACCCTAGATCATACACCTTGACCATGGAGTCAAAAACCACCAAGCCCACCAAAGCATTCTCCGGCAACAGTGTGATCACCTGCAATAACTCACTCTTCAACACCCTAAGCTCCTCCTCTTCAGTACAAACATCCACCACAAACACGAACGCCGGCCCCGGAGCAAAAGCCTGCCCTGTTCGGTCCGACCCGGACAACAAAGAACTCGAGCTAGAAAACGACGATAGCTTGGAAATTGATCCATTGTGAAAGCTCGGGGCCAAACCAAAGCCGCTATTTCGCGACGAATTCAAAGCTTTCTGCCCGGGATGATATTCCACCGTACTATACGTGGGGAAAAGCTCAGCCGGAATGTTACTCTCATTCACTCCGACGTACGATTTGGGGAAACGGTTCTTCGTGGCACAAAAGGAGCAAAGCCAGAGCCCGTTTTGGTAATCGACCCGGGCGTAGGGATTCAAAACGGCGCCGCAGTGGAAGCAAACCAAAGGTTCGTAGGGAAGTACGGGGAGTTCATTCAACTGGTACAAAGGGCTGCACATAATCGATAAAGGGATCACGAGAGCTTCCACTTCGGACTTCGACGTCGGCCATGAATTCCATGTCCATCGGAGCCCTTCAATGGCTTCCAATTCAGTGAAATCCATGGAAACTTCAGCTCAAAGATTCAAAATTTGAGCGATGTTTTCGGGCGTATTTTTGCATAATTTGATCTTTTAACAAAAACCCTACTCGGATCTTGGCTTCTTGGGGCTTAATATTCTAGTATTTTTCTTCTTTGTTTTTTTTTCTGGGCTTTTCTTAGAATCGGAGGGCAGCGGTGGTGGAATCCAACTGCCGGTCGGTAGGAATGGAAGAAAGAAATAGGAAAAAGGAATAAAGCTGGCGTTAGTCGGAGAAGGAATTCATACATCACGTGACCTGGTCACGTGATTGATTTTTGGTGTGTATTTTCAATTTTTCAATTTTTTTTTGAAGTAAAAATACTGAAACTCGTACAGCCAGGATTAAACACGTCCCACATAATGTGGGATGAAACTTCTAACAATACAACAATTAATGAGAAAGCTTGAATTGGTGAGGACCGCCTGCCTACTTGACGCTACTTATATTGCATGAAAATTGTGATAGTTATCAAGATTCGATATCTGGTCTCTTATAGTCAGGGCTTAAATGTCTTTTTCATCTTCATTTCCTTTTTTTCCGTTGGGAAAAATTATTAAATATGAAATTTTATATTCTAAAATCTAAATTTTGGGTTTTCTTTTTATTTTAAAAATATTTTCTGTAAGTTATTTTCTTGTTTGGTTCGAATAAAAAAGATGCCAAGGAAAATTTCTGTGACATTTTCATACTTAAATGCCTTCAATCTTCAAATATTTTAATTTAATCATTTTTCCAGAAAACTTAAAGCATTGAAGTGGAAAAGGATGCAAAAGGAATCCAAGAATCTCACTTTTTCTTTGTTCTTTGTCCAAGATAGCTGCAAATTGCATAATTGGACTAAAGCATTAACCAAACTCTGGAAGTTAATGCAAACAAAGCTTTTTGAAGCTTCGTACTTGTCCAATCGTTTTTTAAGTACTTTCTTGAATGATTTGCGTACTATAAACAAATCACTAAATTCCATAACTAAACACAAATGATATTTTGAAAGGAGAATGAGTAATGCATTCTGAGCCTGTAACAGTTTCAGTTTATCTAGTTGGCTTGGCTATAACGAGCTTACTTTATAACCGTTGTGGTACAGGGTAAGTACAGAGTATCCGTTACGGAGGGGATTTGAGCGTGCGGCTATGACTTATAAGACAGTAGATTCCAGGTCTTGAAGGTGATCCTGTATATCTTCTGGTGGTGCTTGGACCTCAAGATTCTGCTCTTCAGGCATCATCCACTGTCCCAACCGGTTTTCGATCAGAGCTTTGCTGTTTCTCTCCCACCATTTTGGGGGGATCAAGTAGTATTTCTTCAAGAAATCTGTTGTTTTGTTCACCAAGGAAATATCTCGTCCACTGGTGAGCCAAAATCTTCTCCCTTTCCCATGGTATCTGTAATGATCAAATAAGGTTTAGTATATCTTCATCAAGATTAGATTTTTAAGCCAAGGTTCTTTCTTTTGGCGAGAGTCCAGTTTATAATACTATTTAAGTATTGGAAACCGAACTCTTCTAATGGAACGGAGGGAGTAATATATATGAAAGTATACTTTACTCACCCATCAAGCAAATGAAGAAGAACCTCCAAATCATGAAGGTATGCTGGATTGTTTACTTCTTTGAGGAAGGGGGAGTTTTGGTGATCCAGAGGAAGCTCTACACCAGTGTGGAAATAGCACCAAGGTGTTAACTTTCCAATTTCTTGAAGAAATGGATGCATAACTTCATTGAAAATCATTCCAGGAACCTTAGGGACTGCGTCATGAATGTTGAAAACTCTTAGTACTTTCACCCCTAATCCCTCCAGCCTCTCTTTCAATCTTGCATTTCCAACTCTTGGACCGGAGAATGAAAACACCGATACAGGAGTGATTCTTCCATCGTCCATCACATCCAGCCCAATTTCTGCTATGTCATAGGCATTCAAAGTTGCCAAGGCACTGCCAAGACTGTGCCCTGTGACTGTTATGCTTAATTCCTCATTTTGGTACAGTCGTGTCAATATTTTTACCTCTGCTAACACTTGTTGCCTCGCCGAGTACTTGCAAAATTGACAGTTCCCTTTCTTGCTTGTGTAGATTTCAAGAAAACCTGCCTCAACTTTTATGGTTGGATCGCGGCTGGGGATGGTATGATAGGAAGTTGCATTCTGAAAGTCCATCAGATCAGCAAACTTCTCTGTATTAGTCACAGTTCCCCTCCAGGAAATGGTTATGTCCCGGCGGCCTAGTTGCTTCGAGTACTCATCATTTGACACTGCAACATAGCCAATCCAATTCGCGGAAGGGCTCCATCCGTTGGGGTGGAGGGATTTCGCGAACAAGTTTGGGAACTTAACATTGTACATTGTATAAATATAGCTAGTTACCTCATAACCATGCTGCTGCTTTAGGCCAAGGCTCTGAAAGAACATGTTTGGATTGACCTTTGAGCTGCCACAGAACTTGGAATATGGATCAGAATCGTATGCATCGTAGCACGCCTGAGCCATTTCTCCATACCTAATCAGCTCGGTGCGCAATAGAGGATCAAGGGGATCAAGCATTCCTGCCTAATCATTCTGACCATGAATCTCTTTCCAAGCATCTGCTAGCTTCCTCTCATCAGGCTCTTCAGTCATTGCAACACTTTCTTCATGATTAACCGGTTTTATCGATGAGCCAATAATCTTTCCTATGACTTTTGTTGAAACAAGTGATCTATGAACTCCAAAAACTCTTTTTACCTCCCAAGGAAATACAGATTTTCCACTCCAAATATGCCTTGAAAAGGGAAGGATACCCTCTTTCTTGACCTCCTTGATTGGCCATGTTGTCATACAAAGAGGGGTAGTTGCCATTGATGCAGCAGATCAAGAAATCTGTGTCTGAAAATTTTCCTGTAAAATTTCAGATGTTTTATGAACAGATTATAGAACATAATTGTAAGTTTAAGTACATTGGTTTGGGGATGCTATGACTTGTTAGAGTAGACTTTTAATATTTTAAGAACTCTTGCAAGTAATCACAGCTCATTTGATGTTACTATGTTTCACATTATGGTTTGAATCTGCTTGGTTTTTTTAGGGTTTAAAAAAAAAAAAATGTATGTTGCATTTGAAAATCAAGATGTTTGGTGGCTTGTTGGCTTTCATAATTGGAGTTTCTCATAAGTGAAGAGTTATTATAAATAGAATTGTTGAAGGGGCAACCTAAAGCATTGATAGCTTCTGATTCCTGATGATAATATATTCTAGGTTAAATCACTCAGTTAGTCTCTTAAGTTATTATCTCCGTTTAGTCCCTTTAACTTGAATAAAAAGAAAAATTATTTTCGTCATTCTACTTTAGAGTTAAGGCCTGGTTCGTTTTCATAATTTTTACTTGTGTTTTGGTTTTGTTTTTCTATTTCTACCGTAAGTTTAATATATTATAATTTTTTTTCATTGTTTCCAAAATAACTTTTTAATAATCAATAATCATTTTATATATTTTTAATACATTTTTCACGTTGATTTTTTTTTTGTTTTGAAAACCATGTCAAAACGAACCGGCCCTAAAAAAAATAGTTTCAAAATGGTCTCGAACTTAATTTTCAACATGTGAGTTGTTTTAAGTAAACGGGTGTATAAAATGATTTAACCTTATTTTTTAAAAACATATCTATTGTCAAAAGAGCTAATGTGTGTGAATCTCACGTATTAGGCCAAAATAGTTCAAGTTTTGTCAGAATTTGAGATCCGGACCATTTTGAAATTATTTCTTCAGTTGTGGACAAAAAATGAAACTTTTTCAAAATTTTAAGTTAAACGACAAAAAATAAAAATAAAAAGAAAAACAAAATTAAGAGACCAATGAAATCATTTACCAATAGTCTACTAGTTTGACCATGAGGCCTTGTCAAATTTTCACATAATCAATCTCCCATGGATAGAAAGATACATTATTGATTTTCTTTTCTAAACATGATTTGATCAGTCTTCAAATAGATTTCATCTAATAATTCTCTTTCTCTTTTTATTTAATATATATTTTTTATAAATGACAAAATTAATCATAATATTTTAATGAATACACAAAAACTAAACCCTAAACTGCCTATGATGTTAAGATTTAATAGAAACGATTTTTATAATTTTCTAACATTGACTAGTGATTTAAGAATTTACAAAGTATAATGTGATTAATCCTATTTTTAGGGGCTAAACTGCTAATAAAGACACTTTCTTCATTGTAAATTGTATAAATATGCTGCTGATATTATTATTATTATTAGAATGCCCTCATCTCTACCATTTCAACCTTGTAAAACTTTAATATTTGAAGGTAAGATTATTTTGCATTTCGGGTCATGACAATCGGTATTAGAGTTAGGACACTATTCTCTCGTATGATCTCATACGCACGTTACGAGGGTGCTTAACATAAGAATCGCTCTGTGCATTGCTATGATTCTACAAGCTTGTTTGGGACAACGTGTGATATGAGACACGCAAAACGAATAAATAACTACAAACTTGTCTGTGCCGGGACTTACAACCATGCGTGAGGTATGAAATTTGTCTGTGCGAACACAGTGTTGCGGAATGGAGTTGATTATTATGAAAGGTTGTATCCCACACGAGAAATATACAAGCTAACTCTTGAAAAAGTTGGATCCCGAATCATGCCATGGTATCACTAAAAATGGGCGTTAGACGTTCTGAAATATCCATAGAGCTGAAATTGGGCTGCATATTTGTGGGCTTAAAGCCCTTAAAACAAATCCAAAAATACGAACTCTGTAGAAGTAGAACCCCATCTTGGCCCGCCAACTGATACCCCCATCAACGGCACATGTATGGACTACCCCATCGGAAATATTGCGATTATATTATGAAACCATGTGTATTGAATTTAATTATTAAGTATTGCATATTGAGTTTAATCTATGATGTATCGGGTTTAACTAAGAGTACTAATGCATCACAGTGATTGAAAAAGGGATCTTTAAAACTTAATAAAAAGTAAGAACACAAAAGAAGATAGAAAAATATGTGGGAATTTTCTCAAAGAAATATTTGAAAGTTGAGGCGTGTATAACCATTTTCCTTAAAGTGTTTAATGTCTCCACTATCTGTCTAATCGAGTATATGGGAAAATCACTTTTAGGATACAAATAGATTTTTCGTAAATAATAAAGTAGCCAGTTCTTTGATTGATTGGACAAGAAAGAATATGGAAAAATATGATACTGAAATTTGACCATCATCCTCTATTTATAGAGTTTAATTGATGCCAACAAGGGCCGGTATAATCAGCCTACATTTGAATAGAAACAACCATTCATTCGTTAAGATGCAACACTTCAACCAAAAGAGGCACATTTCAGCAATTAGTCGCACCTTTTCCAAAAAGACAACTTTCTGATATGGTTTGACACTAGACTTAGACACCGGTTCAACGTCGAACATAGCTTCGACACCGACTACAAAGCCCGTTTGACGTTGCATCTTTCAACTAAAATTGTCAACTTAATGAATATATATTTAGGTAATGTCCCAACTCGAACCTGTAGATCGACGTCGAGCCCTCGGATTCGACATACTTTCTGCTGGCTTCGGCATCATGTTCGACGTCGAGGCTCGCTTTCGAACTTCTGTATTAAGCTTAGAATTTATTAAATTGCATATCGAATTTAGTTTTTAATTTATTGAGATATATATAACACATAGAACCCTGTTAAGCCCAACTTAAAAAGAAAAAGAAAAAGAAGTAACATGAGGTGTGAGATAGTTGTAAATGGATTGAGAAAGAAATAAAATAAGATACAAAAACCCCAAGTTTTAAGCTTTTGACGAGGAGAAATGGGGGAACGAGACAGTCAAAATTCGATGTATGAACCATAAAATAGCCGATCATGTATATGGAAATACTATAGTCCTTTTATGGAATCATTCAGTCGTTGAATAATAACCGATGATGGAACACTAATGCAATTGGATGAGTCCTTATTCAATGATTGAATAGTTCAGTGAAGGGACTATAGTCGGACACCATCGTGTATGACTTTTTATGTTCTTGAGATTTGGATTTTTACTACAAAGGGTGATAGTATTATTCATGCAACCATTATGAGAAAATCATGGATTTCAAATTTTCAAGTCTTGGATCCACCAAACACCTCTCGTGGGGCGGGGCTACACTTAGATCCATCAATCCCCACAAAATATAAATGTAAATAACCAAGCAAGTTGATCATATACAGCGATTGAGAATTTCTCTTTTTTAAAAATTTTTTATTTTTAACAATAATTTCATTATACGATGATTTTGCCTTACACAATGCCGGATGAAACTCCCGTAATCGTATACTAGAGGGAAGACTAGAACGGGGAGAAGGAACATTTTGATTGGTTGGTAGGAGCGGGCATTCGAACCCTGGCCAAATGTGAATAATTTTGCCATAAATTATGACTCTTTCAATAACAATATATAATTACAAATTAAGCACACTTAGTCACAAAATTTGATAATACATTAATTAATTATTAAGGTATGTAATATGGAATGTTACACAAAACGGTTACAGACATTCAAAGTCGTATTCATGGAAAAAAATATATATATTTGATATAGCATTTGGTGAGATATACAAATAAGTAATTTGACATTATTATTATTTTTCACTTATTCCCAACCTTCTAAGTATAGGTTGATTACGGATCAAACATTTTTATATTAATAAAAGTATGCAATGTAAGCAAATAGAAATATGACTTTTTATTATCAAGAGAAAATTTCTTGTTGGAAATTAACATGATGCAAGTAAAACATATATATATATATATTTAATCATCAAAAATCGAACTCATGACCTCGGAGTTACAAGGCACTTGTCTTACCACCACCCCAACCCTTCTCCCTATTCTATGTATTATATTTCAAAACTTTAAAACTTATAATAATCTGATCATTTCAAAGCTTCAAATACCATTGACCTAAGCTGTTTATGAATCCATTGGAAATCCTTTGGAAAACCATATAAGTTAAGAAGAATTCATGGAAGAAAAAAAAATTAAAACAGTGAAAAAACAATTGGAGAAGACACATTTGCAGCATGGGTCATGCATGTGCTCCTAACCACCATCATCCCTACATAATTCCAGCCCCATTAATGGCCACTCGATCCCCCCATGGATTTACCAGCCAGATCACTACAACAACTTGTTAAACTACATTCATATATTTCGAGCCGAAACTGTTATTGTCAGATCTAAAATTAATACCCAAAACAACATTTCACATAACTTTTTCCCTTTAAAGTTACCCTTATCAATTCAACCCGAGTGTTAAAAAATCAATATAGGCTAATTTTTGCTCTGACAATAATAATTCTCGTATATTATATAGAAAGCTTATATAATGAAGGGAATAGTATCCCCATCTACAGGCACATGGCCTTGCTCCCCTTGAGTTCATAATAGACATTAAATAAATGAATAAATTATGATGATACACATGACCACAATGAATAAAAGATTGAAATACATGATCTCAAGAATCTCTCATAATAATTAACAAGGTAAAAAATTATTTAAAAAAACAAAAATAAAAATAAAAATCAATAAAAATGGCACATAGTTTTTTTGAAGGGAATAAAAACACACCAACAACTATGACAGCAAGGACAAGAGAGCAACAACACCACCAAAACACAGCAAACACCAGATGATTAATTATTAGTAGTAATAATTAAACAAGAAGCCCAGACAAATAGAGAGGTGTATAGTTTATTGCTTCTTGTCCATTACAATTTTTTTTTCCTCCACAGATCTTTAATATCTATATACTATTAAATTAAAAAAAAAGAAAAGAAAATTACAGACACTTGAGATCAATCAAACAAACAACATCCTGCATTCTTCTTCTTCTTCACTTTAGCTAATAATAATTAACACATTCAAACTGCAGCAAGAAACTGCTGTTGAAATGTGTTAATCAAATTCTGCTCTTGCATTTCTCCATGGCTCTTGGTGCTGAAATTCATGAACAAAACAACATAAATTTTACAAATTCTACATCCCTTTTGACTAGATCTGATGATGTATAATGAAGAAAAAGATGAGATTTTTAAGCAGTAGTTCATACCAAGACCAATTGCCTCTGATCCTTTCATTATGCGCAATCGCTTGCATGAATCTACAAACATCCTGCATATATAATGAATGAAAACATGTTTTAGAATTAATGGTAATTACATGCATGCAACCACTTCCGTTATGAATCACTGAGTTACAACTCAAAAGTGTACTCTTTTAATACAACGGAAAGAAGGAGGGTACAATAAAACCAGTTTGTTCCAATCTTTGTCCACATGATTGTTTAATCTTAAAGTATCAGTTAACTTTCATTATCATCCCCATCCCATTTCATGTAGTCTTTGAAGGTACAACTTTCACTTAAATTAATATCAAAAAACCAATTCAAATTAGAAGACCAGTCAAAAAAGATTTCAAGAACATGATTCAACTAAACAAATAGTAGTGCATGCATCATTTCATGTGCCCCAGTTGATGTATATAGACAAAACACAAACTTGGCAAGCTTAAAAAGCTATATGTATCATACTGAATCATTTTCAAGTGTTTGCATGTGTTAGGGTTCTTGCATATATATATGATGAGGAAGAAGACTTACTCCCATGGAACATCTCCCACAAGCATCCAGTCTCCATCCTTATCTTCATAAGTGGGTACATATTCAGAGCTGTTCAAGAGATCCATGAGCTTGCTTTCATTCATGAAATCGATCATTCCCTGGGGCCCATAGTTACCTGCAACAAATGAATTTTTTAATTAATTTCTTTTTAAATTACACTGACATTTAGGCAACCCAGAAAGAAAAAAAAGTTGCCTCTCTTACTAATCATCATCATCATGATTTTGGGCAATATCTCTTCCCTTTTCTTAAAATTAAAGGGTTTTAAAAAAAAAGGGGGGAAAAAGAAAGAAAGTTACCCATGGTGAAGGAGCTGAACATTTTGGCCAAGGCATCAGAGAGTTCTTGGTAGCTTTTGTACATCTTCAAGTCCACCTTACGAAGATAAGGAGCGCCATCCATGGAAACCTTAACAAATGCAGCACCAGTATTATTACTTCCAGATTTCTCAGCAGCAGCCTCCTCAGTGTTGGTCTTTTGAGCCATGATGTTCTTGCGGAATGATCGCACCGGTGGCCAACCCACCACTTGTGCCCTGGAGTTAATGAAATTCAACCCATAATTATCCTCTGATTTCACTTCTAAAATCAGTCACAATTAATGACAAAATCGTTTTCCCATGCATAATAGCAAGAATAATTTGTATTCACATCATGCCAGCAAGGTGTATGATAAAATGACAATGTAAAAATAAGAAGAAGCGGCTTACTTGGCCGGAGGCTTGGCGGAATCTTTGTTGGCAGTTTCCCCAGCTGGGATTTTCATCTTCTCCTTCAGATCCATGGAAGACTCCTTAGCTTGAAGGTTAAGCTTAAGATCAACAGTTTCGGAGAAGCCTCTCTTTCCATTGATCTTCGTAGACTCGCCTTCAGCTCCGCCGCCGCCGGGCAGTCCAAGGCAGAGCTCAGTTTCTTTAAGGTTCAAGCCGCCGTGGTGGTCAGCTCCTCCTCCTCCCATGATGGTGGTAGCCATTTTCCGGCTAACTTCCATTCAAAATCAAGCCAATCCCGGAAATCCCTTTGTCCCTTTCTTCCTTTCAACGAGCAAACAACGATGATGTTCTTCTTCTTGGAAGAGAAATAGCAGAGAGAGAGAGAGAGAAAAAAAACACGCAAAACGCAATAATGTTGCAAATAAGGAAGGCAATTGCGTAGGAGTTCATGTGCATATATACCAATGGTGGCATAAGCTGCTCTATCAGGTTCCCACGTATCGCGTTGCGACACGTGGAAGTACATGGTGTGTTGATCTTGGGATCAAAAGGCATGTTACTACTACACTAATTTAAGTGGTTTAATTACCAATAAGCCCTCCCTTTTGCTCTTCTTTTTTTAATTATTATTTTTTTTGTGAGGTAATTTTTTTAAATTTTAATTTTAATTTTATTAATATTAGGATATGGTTTTATTTTAATGTGGGGTTGTCGTTTTAATATTTGGTAACAAATGGGAATGGCATGATTAAGGGAAGCAAGGAGAGTGATTTGGGGTCCTCTATTAGTAAAGCAACTTGAATGATCACCTTCCTCCTTCATTATTCTATTCATTAGGTAATTAATTTTTTTTTTCATTCTAAATTCTAAAATAAGAGAATTAATGATTAAAAACTATATATTTATTGTTTATTTATTTATTTAATTTTTTTTAAAAAAATAGTTATCTTTATAATTGCTCATCTCTCTCTTTCCATGTGTTTTCATGTGTAATACCATCAACATAAGCCATGAATTTAGGGAAGGTTCTCCCTCTCATTATTAGTAGTGATTTTCCTAAAGTTGAAAGGTTCTTTTTTGTTGTTGGTGGAGGTGGTGAGTTTGTGGGGGTGGGGGGTTGGAGGGGAGGATCTCTACTCACTACTACAAAATGGACTTTCTACGGCGGTGCTTTAACGGCGGAAAGACCAAAACCGCAATTAAAAAGAAAGTACGGACTTTCTACGGCGGTTCTATATAAAACCGCCGTAGAAAGTCACCTTTTTACGGCGGTTTTTGAAACCCGCTGTTAAAAGGGTACTTTTTACGGCGGTTTTTAAAACCCGCCGTAAAAAGGGGTACCTTTAACGGCGGTTTTTCAAAACCCGCCGTAAAAAGGGGTACTTTTTACGGCGGTTTTTCAAAACCCTCCGTAAAAAGGGGTACCTTTAACGGCGGTTTTCAAAAACCGCCGTAAAAAGGGGTACTTTCTACGGCGGTTTTATTTCTAACCGCCGTAGAAAGTTCCTTTCTAGACGGTTGTATTTCTAACCGTCATATAATTAATAAATATGATGAATTTTTCTATAAAATTGATAAATAGTAAAATACATATTTATTATTAAATTTTAAAAAATTTGGGGGTTAATTTTCAAAAATAGAAATTAATAGGAACGGGCGGGATTTCACAATTACGGGCTTTCTACGGCGAATTTATTAAAACCGCAGTAGTAGAAATGGACTTTCTATGGCGGTTGTAATTGAAACCGCCATTGAAAGTAACTTTCAATGGCGGTTTCAATTACAACCGCCATAGAAACTTGATTTTTTTTGAATTTTAAGGGTTTTCCTTTGTTTCCATCTCCAACCGGCCGCAGCTAGCTTCCCCCTGTTTCCATCTCCAGCAAACCGAAGCATTCTCTCGTTGCCGACGCCCATCCTCTTTCCGTTGGTTTTTTCTCTTGTCTTCCCCCGAAGTCGTTCTTCTGGTAGCGTTGATAACAAGATCCGCCATCACCCAACTCCGGATATGGTTTCTTAATCGGCCATCACCCACCACTTGGAGTTAATCCCCCATCATAATTTCACCACAATCGGTCCTTGTTGTGGGCTTCAAATCATAAAAAAGGTAATATAGAATAGTTTCAACTTTATTTAAGCTTTACAAATTTTATTGTTACTTGATTATTGTGAGTGGCCTAGGGTTTATTATTATTGTTAAATTCGGGTTTGGTGAGATGATGAATGATTAAATTCGGGTTAGTGTTCTATCGGTGATTATTATATTATTCTTATTGTTAATGATTAAATTAATTAGAATTGATGGATGCAAGCAAAAATTTTTGAAGTTGGTGGTTGTTCGGTATATTAGCATGGAAGTTTTGATATATATATTTTGAATAAAGTTGAAATATATATATCTATATATCAAAACCTTTCTAAGGCTGTGTCCTACTAATTTTGATATATATTTTTTGAATGTAGAGAAAAAAATAAAATATTAAATTTTTTTTTTACAAATTTTTTAACTTTCTACGGCGGTTATCTTCAAAACCGCCGTTGAAAGTAGACTTTCAACGGCGGTTCGCTTAGGAACCGCCGTGGAAAGTAGACTTTCAACGGCGGTTCGCTTAGGAACCGCCGTTGAAAGTTCGGACTTTCTACGGCGGTTTTGAAAAAAACCGCCGTAGAAAGTCCGAACTTTCTATGGCGGTTCACAACCGCCGTAGAAAGTCCGTAAACTTTCTACGGCTGCCAGATAGATGGCGGTTCAAAAACCGCCATTAAAAGCCCTAAAAAACCGCCGTAGAAAGTCCTTTTTGTAGTAGTGACTTGAAAAATTATCACCTACAAAAACATTCATTTTTGACCATGGTTGAGTATAGGACATATACACAATACTGTTTTACATTATCTGTCTCAATGAAAATGTGACGTTTATAATTGTATATCTGAACTCTTTTTACAAGCAGAGTATATGTGCATACAATAAAAGAAAATGAATGTTATAAGTGCATGCATGAATTCATAATGATAGTGATGTGAAAGACCAAGTCAACCATATAAATTAAGGATTTGATATTTCCAAAACATAAGCCATATAAAAGTTTTACCTCCACAAAAGGAAATTAACTTTTTTTTTTTTTGGGGGGGGGGGGGGGGGGGGGGGGGTTGGAGTTTGGGTAGGTAGGTTGGGTGGGTACGTTCTATGAAACATTATTACAGAAAGAACTGTACATATGTACTATTAACATGAATATATATATATATATATATAGTGGCGTTATACATTCATAGTACATAGTACAAATAACTGTTTTATTTTATCTAATTTTTTGGGGGGTCCAATTTAAGGTATGCATGCAAATAATAGTAAGTATTGTTTTTTTAACTGGAAGTACTGGTTTTTCTAGGAAGCTCCCAAAGGCCAATCATCCATATGCAAACACATGAAAGAATGATTTTCAATGTGTACATTGAATTGAGGAATCATTAAATAAGAGCCAGCTGCACCCCCACCCACACACATACACACACACAGAGGCCTTCATTCTATGAGATAAACAACATCCAACAAATTAATTAAGATCTTGTTCACAAATTAAAGGAATTTCTGGATGTTCTGATGTGAAATTTACGTGATAATACTCGATCTCATCATTTCATTAAAAAAAAAGTTATATGATATAATTGTTTTTTAGTTACTAAAGTATGATTCAAAACATTACCCTTTGTATATGTGACGGAAGGAGAATATGGATAAGAGTGCATGGCTCAATGAGTCTTATCCAATTAATTGTATTGAATATTTATTGCAATAGATCGATAATTTATATTGCTATATATTCTTGTAGAGCAAAACAAAATAAAAATAGAAAAGAGATTAATTGAAAAGAATTATGGCGAGAGAAAAAAGTTTAATTTGTAAGAAAAATCTTCAAAATTTTAATCACATCTTTTGACCAATAATATATTTCCTCCGCCCATTTAAAGAGTTCAACTTAGAAAAAAAAAATTTATTGTCTCATTAAAAGAATTCACAGTACTACAAAAAGGGATTTCAACAAATGTTTTTTCTGGCTTTCTATGATTGTGTTATATCTCATAATCCATAATAAATTATATATTTTTTGAATTAACTCTTTAAGTGGAGAGAAAATATATCGATTTCTTTTTTTCTAGAACATGAAGAAATGAAAAGGCAGCAATATATAGAGAAATTAATTAATGTGCAATATATACATATATGTCTATAGCTAGAGCTAGCAAGGCAGTTCCAAATGAAGTACTGGTAAAACGTACGCACGAAAATGTTTAGGGAAACATAGTAAAGGGTGGTAGAGATGGATCCATCGAGCATATATGTTGCATCAAATTTCGCCCCACGTAGCACATAAACAAAAGAATCACAAAATATAATTCGAAATACTGACTCTCATAACATCGATGATTGCGTTGTGATTTGTAAAGTCTTGTAAGGCCATGCATGGTTCTAAAGACGAGACAGGTCACATCTAGAAGAGAGGGAAACATCCCAAACCCTAGCTGTGCCCCTGCCCCGTCAACATCCCTCCCCCAAAACCCATTCTTCCTTGTTTTCTTCTAACCTACCTATCAATATCTCTCTCTCTCTCTCTCTCTATAAGTCTAAGTCGATACTTTGATGGATCGATCTTATACTTTTCTTTCCCAACCACATATCATTATGTGATGAGAGAAAGAAAAAAGAAATATATTAAAAAAATAGAGTCCAAAAAGGGCTTCCCAAAAGATAAACACATCCCTAGTTCATCTTTTTGACTTGGTTGAGTCTAAATCACATAAGAATACAAGGGACTGTTTTTGCTTTTTAAATCCAAACATATTTCTTCTAATCTCTTGTGGTCCTAGTTAATATATATATATATATATATACATAAAATATGAATGTAAAAGTAAGAAAAGTTGGAAAAATATATGTATGTATACTTATATAAATATATATATATATATATATATATATACAAAGGTCAGAAATAATATCATCATGTTGGCATGGATAGGGGATTGATTTTCTGGAGAAATTACAGTCCCGTTAAAGAACTATTTTGTAATTAGTCTTAGCCGTAGATTCATTATTAATTCAATTGTATAAATTTAATGAATGAGAAATTCATTTAACGAGACTGTAGTCTTTCATAATTTTCATATTATAAAGATTCATAATCTTGGGTGTTTTGTTTTAGAATTCACAAAAAATAAAAAGATTGATCACCTTTGTCTCTATACACATATAACGTTATAAACACCCCCTCCCACCCCGGCCAATACTACTCCCGAAGGAAAAATAAAAACATAAAGGAATAAATTAATTATTACGACATACCCTTTTGATCTCCCCATTCTGTTTGGTTCTAAACTCTTACACTTCGGGAAAAAGAAAAAAAAATAAACAGTTTATTATGTGGTGATGAGTTTGGTCGATCTCCTTATAACTATTAATAATAAAAGAGGAGGGACACGTGATGAATGAGGGGTCCGGTTGTGTAATTATGAAGGGTGAAATGATTCTAGTTGATCCATCTGGGTAGTAAATCTTAATAAACTGTCGACAGGTCCTTGTGGTGAATCTCCTTTAGAATTAGTGCCCAAATAGATTCTGCACTTTGGTTGTTTTAAAAGTCTTTCAACCACTTTCTTTAATTCTTCAATATCTCCATTTTCATTGCTTTCCGATCGATTGCCACCTTTTATTTTTTGCCAAAACTTTTTATTTTTATTTTTTAATTTATGGAAATCGAAAAGTTTTTAGTGTATATTTCGTAGGTTGTTAGAAACCGTCCAACATCGATTGTGTCGAAAAAATTAATAAAAAATTCAAAGTTGTTAAGCCTAAGATGTATTAAGAGATTTTAATCAACCATAATCATTGATCATTGACTAATATTTCCTTCTTGATTTCTTCTCACAATAGGGTGTAAAATTTTAACCTCACAAGAAGTTAAGAGGTTTAATTAATTGTTGTAAGAGTTGGATTTTGTTCGACCGTATGGTAGTCCGACAATTGATATTTCGACAACTAAAATCGATATTTGTGTTTAATTTCTCTTCATACAGGTGATACTTGTTCTTTTAACATAATCTCACGATACTTCAAAGTTAAACTTTAATATAACTTCAACTCAATAATTCAGCACATAAATTCAATATACACGATATTTGTTGATTTAACATACACACTATAGTTCAGAGACTAACCCAACGCTTCAACACCTATAAACGGTAAGCGATCCTTCAACATATAAATTTAGTACATAACATACACGCGATACTTCAAACCCTAAACTCGAAACGAGCTACGTTGGCAGGTCAGATATGTCAAATACAAGTTTTTGCGTTATTAGAGATGTAAAATATATTAGATTTTCTACGAACTAATTATAACTATCATCTACACATGTCAAAAGATAGATGGGAAGTCCAACTAATCATAAGCATTTTGAACCTTAATCATCATAATAGATGTATCCGTGGACATAATTGCCTCATATTATTGTCAAATTAAAGTTTGTAACGCGTGAAATTCTAATCTAATTCCTAATGATTAATTCTTCATCGTGTTAGTTTTTTTTTTCCTTAAATTTTGTGTGTCTAATTATGGATCTAAAAGTTAATTAGAGACAAAAGAAAGTGATATTTTGCACGCATTTTTTCATGTTGCATCAAATAGGTAATCCCAAATATGGCTTGCCCCTATAAAATAATTAAATAATTTTGTAATTACCTTTTTTTTTTTTTTTGAAAAGTAATATTCCCTCCATACTTTCACGGTAAGTTTGGTGTTCGGGAATGAATATGTGGGGAATGATTCTTAAGATTAAAATTCACATGTTTGTACGTATGGAAATCTAATAATTTAAACTATTATATTCTCTTAAAGGCAATCTTAGATTTCTTTAATGAAATATTTATTCATTCCCGGATATGATATGTTCCTCATTCCCATTCACATTCCCCCGCGTCAAATGCACCCAAGAGTCAACTTTGTATTACTGTTTTTAATTATACAAAGTATACTCTTTCAATGAGACAAAGGGGGTATTTTATTTGCCCAAAAACTTCGGTGAAGCGGGTTTACCTAAGCTGCGGCTTTGGATGCGCCTCCATCTAATGCTTTAATTTTTATTTTTTTAAAGTCGTGAGCCTACTGTTCACAAGGCTTTTTTAATTTATTTTGTAACTTTAAGAGGTTATTGCTGATATTTTTTTAAAAGTGTTTCTATTACCCGATACTATTCACGTGAACGATAATCGCACACATAAACCCGCTTCACACAGTACCACCACTTTATATGTGGGATCTCATAATAAAATAATACGGATCATGTTCAAAAAAGTTATGGTATGATGTCATCCATGATGGATTTATCGATTTCCATACCGGAATGCCCAAAATTAAAAATAATTATCTAAATTCCCCAAACATATCATTAAATTACAAAACAGCTAGATCTATATAATATTTTAACAATTATCTTTCTTTTCTTTTTTTTTTTTCCTTTTATAGATATAAGTCAACCTTACACTAACTTTTAAACGTCAATTTCCTAAAATTCAGACAATATAAATAGACACCACTTTAGAAAAAAAAAAAAATACTCGCGACACTAAATAATCTCTTTATATACTTGAAATCAATAAAAACTTCTCTTAACACTGCATCATAAACCTTTGTCAGAAGGTTATTTAAACGCGCCTAATTATTTTTAAAATTGTCCAGCGGTATCTCTAACGGGTGTTAAAGTCATTGGCTTTGGGGAGACTAGGGTTCGAAACCCTGACAACTCCCAACTACATTGACACAATTTTCATGCAGGTAGAACTGGTAGCGGCAGGCATGCGGTCCTCCTTGAATCAACCTTTCCTTTCTCCAGTGGCCCTCCAATTATTGTTCTGTAAGGAATCTCACCCCCGAGTTGTGTGTGACATACTAATTGTAATTGGACGAATTCCAGCATCTTTCATTCAGAAAAAATTGCAGATTTCTTTTTTAATTTAAAGAAAAAATGAGAAAAGGTTAAAAAAAATTAGTAAAAATAATGTTAATAATTTAGAAAAAAAAATAATAAAAATAATGAAGGAGATCGTGGCCCACAAAAGCAATATATATTGGGGGGAATCTTGAAGGCAATAATAATTATTCGTAATGTTGGTTGAAGCAGAGACAATGGTGGGGGCTCATTATACACTCAGTGCTTGGAATGTCCAGAAATCCAAAACTTAATTAATCAAATCTCTTACGCGGTTTTGGACTAATTAATATTATTTTAGTTTATTAATTAACCAACTGACTCAACACATATACATATGTATTTTTTTTTCACTTATTAATGTTGTTGAAAGTCAACTAATTAGTTGTTTAAATAGCTTCTTAATAAAAAATGATCGGGAGAGTGAAAAAACTCAGTGACTGATGTGGCATCATATGATTGGACCCATTTGCCGATTATGATTTTAAGTATCCAATAACATTCTTTCATGCGATTGTCACGTCAGTCACGGTGAGAATGCACTCTGAATTTTCACTGTGTATCCATAAGTTGTAATAGGAAAGTTTTGTTTTTAAAAATGTAAGGAAATGATTATGAGAGTGAAAATACTCAGTAACTAAAGTGAGACATGTTGATTACTACTTGACAGTTTTAATTTTTAAGTATCAAATAATATTTTGTCATGTGATTGCCACATTAGTTATTACGAGACCTCGCTATAAATTTTTTTTATGAGTGTATCATCACTCATTCAGAAATTAAGTACAAACTTTTACGAGCTTTAAGGTATAGCATCAAAAATATAAGTAGCTTGTCACTTTATCTTTAGTTGTATACTTCACTTTTAGGTGTGGATTAATCATAAATCATACATAATTACATAGTAAGATCGTGTATGGAAAATGTAAAAAATAAATTATTATTATTTTTTTTTTTTTTGTAGTCGTTGGACAAAAAACTGGAGCAAAGGGATTTGGTTGGTTCAAACCAATTACTACGTGTAACATCAATGACAAAACATTTTCGGATTACTAGAATTTGTCTGGATAGTGTTTTTATTTTTATTTTAGCTGTACTATTAATTTTAGGGGCATGTTAACTGCAGGATCCGTTTTATTAAACACACGACACTTTTTAAAATTTTAAGTGGCAAAAAAACTAATATACCCTTGATAGTTTCTAACTTCATAAAAAAAATTTATCCCACATTTTTACCTGCACATTCCTCCAGAAAATGCAATTTTCCCACTAAGAATCACCTTCCGCCGTCCTGTGGGGTTTTTCCTGGGGGGAAGCGATTTTCCCTAAAAAAATCGCTTTAGGATGGTGTTTTTTTTAGGGAATTTTCCCGGTCGTTCGTCGGAAAATCGTTTTTCCGGCTAACGACCACTGAATTTACCCTAAAATTATCATTACGCAGCCGAAAAACGCATCATAAATACTAATACATTCCTAACCTCAGTACCCTCAAGAATTTACAACACCCAACACATTCAAATTTTCATTTCCTCTACAAAAAAAAAAAAAAAAAAAATTCCGACTCCGACGACCGACGAAGAAGAGCGATGGAGGTGGAAACCAGAATCGCGAGAGGGAGTTGGAGCTTACGACCGCCGATGGAGAAGGAGCTGGAATCGCGCCGATGGAGAGGAGCGAACGGCCAGCTTCTTCGCTCCTCTCAATGGAGATGGAGGAGAAATGGAATGGCAATAAAATTGATTTCAACCAATTTTACTGCATAAGGTAGAAGAGAATGGAGGGGCAAAAATGTAAATTCACGTCTAAAATTTTTAAAAAGTGTCATACGTTTAGTAAACGGTGTCCTTCAAGTAACAATTCCGTAATTTGATGCTAAAAGTATTAGACTACAATCCCATTAAAAAATTATTCAATCATTGGATTTGAATACACGATTGAGCGGTTCCTTAATGAGACTGGAATTTTTTCCAAAAATATATATGTAGAAAGTATGAAAAGTTATTTGTAAAATTTAACTGTGATGTTCTTTTTGAAAAAACACGGAGTTCGTTTTGACGTTTACCAAAAATTTTAGGAATTTCATACATTTACTCAAATAAATAAAAAAAAAATTAAATATGAAATTACTATATTTATTTTCTCTATTTCTCAAATAAATATAGAAAATATATTTACTAACTGTTAAGGCCTTCGTCGTCCTCCTGCGATCCCTGATATCTGTAGTCGAGAGTAATTTCCTGATTCTACTCCGATGCTTAAATTAGTTCCTTAGTAAATATCACAGTATAAGACTAGATAAGTACACTACCTTTACATAGTGAGGCGATCGGGTATTTATAGGCGTGAAGTTCTACACTGGCTTGTAGAACATGAGACCGGATACATCATTTTCTGACCTCGTATGGGAGATCTGGGGAAGATTCTCCCTTATCCAGTTCTAACCGCCTCGTCGATAGCTGTGCCAAACCATTCAGCGAGTTACACGGGTTTAAAACGCCAGTAAGTTCTGTTAAACTCATATGGGCCATACGTTGGCTTACCATTTACGGCCCAATTTCCCCTGCCAGCGTCGTCTTTACCTAGCCTCCGTAGTTGCTGGCCTCGACGACATTTATATATTCAAAACTAATATTTAATTAATTTTGATGATATTAAACCAATTCGGTTGAGCCGCAAAATTTATTTTCAGGGGTGTCGGCATGCATGATACGATCGTAAGGAATTAATTAATTAATTTTGATATTCAATATTGAATATTCAAATTTTGGTCCCCTTTTTCTTTTCTGAAAATAATTGACGGAGAATTCAAGCTCGAATTTCTTACCTATTGTCGGCTGTTGCTTCAATTTAATTATTATATTTAATTTTATATGTTTTAGCAATAATTCTATTACGCATATAATTGTTGATGCAGAGTAAATATATATATATATATATTTATTTTTTTATGTAAAAAAAATTAAAAAGACAAATTGAGTAATATTCATAAATAAAACAGAACTTCATAATGTTATCGCGAAAGGAAAATCTCATCTGCAATATGACACGTATCGAGTTTTAAAGTAAGGAATGTAAAGTATAAGTTATTTATTTATTATTTTTTATTCATCTCTGATCTTTATTTTTAATTATAAATTACTTGAATTTTTTTTTTCCGTTTCTAATATTCGTATTGAGTTTAATTTCTGATGTATAGATTCTGACGTATGACTGTTATGAGTCTAGCCCCTCATGTTGTGTACGTTAGTATAATTGCTGACGTGTATCACGTATATGATCTGGTATATTAATCTCTGATTAATCAAGTTTAAGTACTAATCTATTCCGGCCGACTATGTTAAAAGAATAAATATCAAGTTTAGGGGTTAAATTATCTCATGTCTGCTTAAAAAACAAAGAACTAATAACTCCATTGGTCTCCAAATTTGGGTTTTTGTCGCACTTTCGTTCCCTAACTTGAAATTGTTTCTCTTTAGTCTTCAAACTTGGGGTTTTCATCTCTTTGTGGACCATTGTCCGATTTTCGTCCAAAATAAGTCACTGCCGATAGGCACATGCGGTAGAAATGCAGTTAGTAGAGCAAAATTTTGGTATTTGACAACAAAATAAACGGTTGTCATCATAAGGCTGTGAATTCTTTCCTCGCATAGAAAACACATGTCCAATTGAAACCGAACTAATTAATCACTCACTCACTAGTCCAATTGAAAAGTACATTTTTGATACTGAACTCAAACAAATTGATAATGAAAAATTAACACAACTGTTACGAAACTGTTTAGTCACTCGATAATGATACTTGATGCATTATTGTCATTATTACAAGAGTTCATTGCATAAACTATTATCGAGTGTCGGGATACGAAATAGTCTCAATTACAATTTAGTTATGGAATCATTCAGTTATTTGATAGTGACATTAAATGCGCGATTGCATAAGTTATTATCGAGATACTTGGATATCCACAAATTATAAGTGTCACCAGCTGGAAACGTCAGTACTTACAGCCTATCCCAACAGATCATTCACGTACGTACACTGCCTCCACATTACCAGAATTTTCATTCAAAAATTACTTAAAAGACATATTTTTATCAATTATCAACAAATTTCCAGATTTAATTATATAGTAACTACTAAAATTAATTTTCATTTTTTTTATATCATACATAGATTAATCAACGTGGTCCTTTTTTTAAAAATTTATAAAAAAAAGGCTTGAAAGTGAGTGTCAAATCAAGAATTAAATCAAAATCTAACTCCAGAGAATGAGACCCAAATATTGAAAGAAAAAAAAACTATTGGTGCGACATTCATTCTCTAGTCACATTCTTCCATTTCTATCAAAATTCAATGTTTGATCGATCAGTAATAACACATTACATTAATAACTATTCATTAATTCATGAAAAAAAACATTCTGTACATATATATATATATATATATATATATGTAAAAGCTTAGTTAATTTAAAGTCCATCAACCATTGCTTGCCATCATTAACGCAATCCCCTCTTCATCTTCTTCTTCTGCTTTTTCCAAAAGCTTAGTAACGTCTGACACGGCACAAACCCGACAGGCGCGTGAAAGTGATTCGCCAAACCTTTATACGACCTGGAATTATTATGCTTAATCGATGATTTTTGATAGTTTCTAAAAAGATACAAAAAAAAGCTACACGTTAAAAATAACATGTCAACGTACTCGTGTATAACCCGAATTGCGGTGATATTATTTATTGAAAGAATGTACAGCTAGCTAGAGTAGAGAAACTGGACCTTAAAGGATAAGTTGTCATTTGTCATCTTATATTTATAATTCCTTGAAGGTGATCAGTGATATATATTCTTTGAACCAAAGAAAGGGAAATGGAAAGGGAAAGGGAATTACTTCTATATATGGTCCAGTATTACTTATAACATTCTGCACAGTTCTAGCTAGCTAGGTCCATTTTCTTTAATTTCCTCTTAATTATTATTCCAATATTAATTATTTAATTTCTCATATTTATATTAATTGTGGACAAAAAAATTCATATATAGATATATATATCAAATATCATTTTCAATATAATTGATTGATTAGTTTATGGGAATAATTCAATCTATTTAATTAATGAGAATCTAGCTAGGCAGGGAATTATGAAAGTGAAGGATCGGTTATGGATTATCATGAATTTAGTAACTTGAAAAGGAAGATTCCATAGGATGAATTTTGAATTGTATTGAGATCAAATGGGTTTTCATATCCGATTGTTCGACGGTTTGATGATGATATTTCAATAATTAAAGGAGAGGTGAAAACACGATTGAAAGTCTTTTATTAAAACAAAAATAATTTTAAAAGATCGAACTCTCAATGCCCAAAATTCTTTTTTAAAAGATTAAAAATTTCATTAATAACATAACATTAGAAATCGTACTAACTGCAGAGGCGATTGACAGAAAACTAAGAAAAAGTCAAAACAACTTATGTCAGAACCCTAATTGGATGATGGGAAACTTCTTGATTTCCAACCGTTTTTTCAAGCTATAAATTATTTTTAAGAATACATTTTATCATACAAATGATCCTCTAGTTGATGTATACACAAAGTTATGTAAATTTACTCTAACAATTAATCATTCAACAAATTCTTACTCTGACAATACCAACCGTAATCCACATGTTCGATCTGCCACCTCTGCAGGTTAAAATTAGATAAGTATAACTGAAATAATGAAGGTTAGTTGATGGAAATATGGAACAAATCATCCTTAATTGATTCGAAGAATCACTTTGGAAATATTGCCTCGTTGGTTTTGATCGGTTAATTCGATGGATCTTTACAGATTGTTAATATCCCATTAATTATCCCTCAAATTAATCATATCGATCTTCACCATGAAATGAGAGATCATCTATATAATATATACGATCGTATCTTTGACTATGTTTATATGATCATCATGTGCCTCACTACTCACTTGCTAGCCAAGAGTGAATATGTGTGTAAAAATATTTTTTCTCGTCTCATTAAAAGAGTCCTGTTTCGATAAATATATTGTTGTTCGGACGAAAAAGTTTTGCGTCTATTTTTTTTAAACGTTCAATTTCACACTTCAAAAGTAAGAGCCTGAGTGAACAAATTGTGATAAATTAGCTCTTTTTTTTTTTTTTATGTTTGTCCGTACATTCAAACTTACAAAAATTTATACTTATGTCAAAACACGACGACTCTTCTATCGAGACAGATGGATTGAGTGCGAGTTAAGCAAGAAATTAGAAGGCCTTTATCCTCGCAAATCTCCAAAGATCTTATTGCTTTGATTTCTTACACCAGAAACGCAGAGAGGGTTAAGGGAGTGGGGAAAATATAAACAAAAAAATCAAGAGGATAAAGATTTGTTAACGAAAGAAGCCATATATAATTAATTAACATGGAGTGATTAGCAAGTAATTATTGGATAAACACATTTAGCAATATATACACAATGGATAAAGGGGCTCAATTACATTTATCTCCTTACAAAAAATTACCAATTCGTCCTTGAGATTTTTAAATATTACCAATATCCCCTTGAATCTTTCATATTATCAATATATATTTATATATATATACTTGTCTAAAGTTTGTATGTTTCTTTATTTATTTTTTACTAATAAAGATTAGTTTATAATTGGATTAAATTATATGATAATATTTAGAAACTCCATAAGGTATTAAGAATTCTTCTAAATCTTAAAATGAATCCAAAATAAAAGTGATATTTTCTCTGTTCCATTAGAAGAGTCTACTTTGGTGTATTATTTTAGTATAATAAAATAGACTTTTCTAATGGAACGGAAGGGGTATATATTTAAATTTATGCGCAAAAACTTATGTGAAGCCGATTCATACACGTGGTGGGATTTGGGACGCACGTTTAGCCGCGTGTCCACGACAGTTTTCATTTTTTCTTAATATTCGTGAACAATACCTCAATATTAGATACTTAAAAAGAGTATTACTGATAACTGAAGTTAGTACCACTGATACTATTCATAAGTATTATTTTTATTTTGTTCAAGTTTAGCTTTCTTTTCTTAAAAAATGCGTGTTCTATACTATTCACGTGAATAGTGTCGCGTACATAAACCGGTTTCATGGAGACAACTCTTTAACTTTAAAATATGGCTAAAAAGAATCAGGATGAATTGGAAAACGATCGATCAGACCAACAAACAACAAATCCATTACAGATAAATCGGGATAACGTAGTTACGATTTAGCCATTAATCTAATAGACCATGCAGCAGATGGAAGAGCTAAACTATAAAAGCGTGATCCTTAACCACGACGACGACACCCTCCTCTTCCTAACAGAAATTACATATTACGTATGGTGTAGGCCTCGTCGACGTGGCCTCACCAAAGACCATCGAAAAAAACACTGAAAATTAAATATGGTGAGCCGACGGGCTGGCTAGCCAGGACAGCCCAGATTGACGTAGGCAACCACCTACGTCTGTGTGGGGTGGAGCCGCCACATAGGGTGGGGTTGGTTATGAATAAGAATGGTAATCTGTAACACGAGTAACACATTATACGCAGACTATTTAATATACTTTTTTTGTTCCATTAGAAGAGTTCACTATCTTCTAATATGCAGAAGGAGTAGATAAAATTCAAATTGTTACCTGTTAAAGATAACTTCTGATAATCTTTGCTATTCACGAAAGTTCGAAACAAATATAACAAGTTATATCTCGACAATTCAAGATAAGACCTAATTATCGCCTTAATATACAACGTTTGCAGTGCGTTATTTGTGTTTCAAATTAGAAAAATGATATTATTTCAAATTAAAACCATCATTGTTTTATTAAAATAGTTATATTTGGGCCGATTGTAGCTGTAGCGATTCAATCGCACTTAGACACTCTACAAGAGTACATAACTGAAATCAAAATCCATAATAATTATATTTGATAGGTTGTAAAGTACAATAATGCTTACAAAAATTTAAATTAATAGTAAAAATTATATTAGAAAAAAAAATATAAATACGATTCTCTTATTAAATTAAAAACATAATTATTTTAATGGGCCGAACAAATTATTAAAGAAAATTCTCCGTGTGAGGGCCCACTGCTAAGAGGTCAGAAACGAAAGATGGGAAGCAGAGACCGACCCACACGAATATGTCATATAATGTGTGTGTATCCTTCCACTTCGGCATCCTATATTGGATCCTCCACTTCAACATCCTATATTGGATTTGCTCCACCCCTGCCATGCCCACCCCACCTTCATTTTAAGGTTAAAAAAAAAAAAAACCCTAGAAACGTAAAGGTGAAGTAAAAATAAAAACCGTAATGATTCGTAAAAAAGTAAAGGTCACGTTATCTGCGGTTTATACACGTTCAGAAACAAAGGCCATGTCGCTTATTATTTACTAGCTATAACTACTTGTGCACCATAGAGATAACATGATCGTGACTTAGTGCTTGAAATACTCTCGGAGTCTGTCAACGGGCACAAACTGTTCTCTATAAACGCAAGGATCCAACGCAGTTGAAAGGTTAGTCTTATTTATAGATGCAAATTGTTCCTTTCTTCTTCTTTTTTTTCTCTTTTTGTTGAGGATCTCAATTTTGTTTATACTTGTAAAAAGGGACGTGATGAGAGCCAAGGGGAACAATCAGAATATAAAGCAGTTGCACCGACTTGGAGTTTTTATTTAAAAATTTTTTTTTCTTAATATATTTTTGTAAGATCTATATATAGCTTAATTCTTCTTGTTGGCTTAGTGTTTTCAGTACAATAATTAATTAATGTCTACCATTTGCGAGTTTAATTAATTAATTAATCTATTCTGAATTGTAAGTATCTCGAATTCAACATGCATGTTCCTTATTATTAATTAATGTAAAAATCAGTAGTCAAAGTTGACCTAACCAAAACCTAATTAATTCAGATGATATACCTAATTAATTATGTTTTTTAAATTTACGAAAATGTATTGTAATTTGTCTAGCAACAATTGACATGCATGCTTCACACTAAGCGGAAGATGAAACTCTCGACAGAACTCTTCGCCTCTATATTTATATATAACCAAAAGGAACTACTTTATTTTTTTTTATTCTTCTTTTTGGTTTTTATTTTATATTTTCTTATAAATTACATTTATCCCTTGAAATTTGAAGAGATTACCATTATTCTATGACTGTTTCACAAAAAAATTCAAGTAGCAAAGGGTAACAATAATTTGTCAAATCTAAATAAAAAATCATAATTTCATAAAACTTAGAGAAAATAAATATAATACTTATTTTAGGTATCGTAACACTTATATAATTCCGTTCACTTTTTTTTTCTTTTTTTTTTCCTTTTTTTTTTTTTTGTGTGGATGGAGGTAGGTTAGCATGGAGTTTTGTTACCACACAAATAAAGATTCCAATCTTGTACAAAAATCAACAAGATAATTATATATATCTTGTTGAATGAAAGAGTTTTATATTTTGTTGACACATTTAACAAGCTGATTTTTATTTGTCGGTTAACATATAGAATTTTTGGTATTGGGTGGGGGCAGTTTAGATCATTTGGGTTGAATCAAGCCCAAACATTAAGGGATCCTCCAAGTTTCATTAGCACATGGTCATGGTGGGCAGATAAACAAAGAGAGAGAGGTGCAGATGTGGTGGGACGGGACCAACAACGAGTCACTTTTATCGTGTCATTTATATATATAGTCTTTGTTGATGAGGCTTTGAAGGGCCGGGTTGTGTGAGATATGATAACACCTAAATAAGTCTGATAAATGATTAGTTTTAGTGTTTTATATATATTCGTGTCGCGTGAGAAATGACTACTCGATCGTTTTCGCATTTGATGAAGGGCCGGGGTTGGGTGGGAGGGCTAAGTTGGTGGGGTTTCTTTGTATTGATGACACACGAACTGGTCCAAAAATATATCTGAAGATCACGAACACTTGTGCATAATAACATCAAATTAAAGTGTGGTGGAACCTTATACATACGGATATATTAGCTGGTGGTCCTGTCCCATTTTTTTGGCAGAAGATATCTCAAGGGTTTTGTTTCAAATTGGATCGAAATGCCCACGGATTTTAATGCCCCTTAAAGGTGACCCCCCCCCCCCCCCACCCACCCCTGTTTTGTATTATTCTCAAAGATGTTGGGAGTTGAAGATTCATAGATGTGTGTATTTGATGTTATTTTGGACCATGTAGACATAAGCATGTAACATATGTATACAACTTGTTATCTTATTTTTACTTGTGTTTTTGTTTCTTTGTCTAGGCTTAGACACTCTACCACAAGCAAAGCATCCCACTTCTAGCTAATCATGTTCATTTGTAATGTATAAGTGTAGGGTTCGAACTATACTTGGTTGAGTAAGATTTTTAATTACGTGGAGGTTTTGGATTAGCTAATAACTGTTACAATGTTATGCGTCCGTTAAAAGATAGAGAGTGTTAAGTAATATTACAAATTACAGAACTGCAACACTTGTTTTCTGTTCGCTATTTGTAGATCGAATATAGCACAATATATAGTTGAAAACCTAGGTTTCACTATGATTCGATTCTAATTAATCCATGTTATTTTATTTTCACTTTGATCCTTCTTTTATAAACCAAAACAAGACTATATTGCAAGAAGAAAAAGAAAAAACCTACAACAAATAAAGGGCTTCTAGTTAAAATCAAGGGCAAATTCCTTAAAAATCCCCCACGTGGTTTACGAAAGTTATTAAGAACTCCCATGTGGTTTTTCGATATCCGTAACCATTAGATTTTTGGTTAACTTTAACAGTCAACCTAAGAAGTCAACCATTTTAAAAAGGGATAAAATTACAAAAATGACCCTATCACTGTTAAAGTTAACAAAAAACCTAACGGTTAAAAATATCAAAAAATCACAGGGGGGTTTTTCGAGCTTTTTAACCACATGGAGGTTCTTAATAACTTTTGTAAACCACATGGGGTTTTAAGGAATTTGCCCTAAAATCAATGCTAGTCAATTGTAAGGTAAAATTAAGTTGTTAACTAGCTTCCTCCTAAGTTCATCCTATAAGGCATGTTCGTTTTGATGAATTTTGAAAATATTTTCTCAAATCTTGGTTTTGGAAATATATTTTAAATATAAAAAGTGTATTAAAAATATAAACATGTGTAGTTAGAAGGTCAAAAAAAAAAGTGTAATAGATATAATATTCAAAACTTCAAAAATATATTTTTAAAAACATGGTAACGAACCAGCCTTAAATATCCTTCTCTACCAAGCAATAAGAAAGAGAAAGGGGGTGGACTTGGTATTTCATACTTTTGACAATTGATAAACATTACTTTTTAACTTTTGAGATCTTGTTTAGGCAAAAGTAGGGGAATCTATGGTAATTCTTGCATTCACACAAGGTAGTAATAGCCACAAGAGAAGTTTTTGAGTCCTACCCGACAACAATAATGTCTTCTTTTTAAAAGGGTTAGCAAAAAAAAACCTTCATTGGTGACACCAACTTTTATAGTCAAAATAAAAAATGCCTCGAAAAAACACTAACTACAAGAGAAAATTTTCCTCCACCTCTTTTGGAACATAGTATTTTGCAAGATTAGAATTTCATCTGAGATCGGTTTTGGGTGTAACTTCGGAATAGATTGAATCAAACCGTAAGATTGTAAGATCTTACACAAAATGTGCATGTATAAATTACAAATAAATTATAAAAAATTATCTTGTATATTTGAGTCAATATAGAAGTTTGATTTGATATTTTGGAGTCGTGAAATCGTAAAATCCTCCTGTACGGATCGAGATTTTGGAAACTATGAGTTGGAAGAAGAAGAAAGGAAATGAATAAGTATGAACAACTTTTTTCTCTAAGCATTTGATTGATCAGATTCAATGTTTTTGAGGTTGCTTTAATATGCATGATTATAATAATGTGCGTGCATGCATGGCTTTAGCTTCAAGAATGAGGAACACGGTTCCTTGTAACATGGCACCTATATAGCTTTTTCTGTACATCGCAAGAAAACTAGAAACAAAGAAAAAGCTATGTAATTCTAATTAAGTACCCCATGCATGATGATTTGCTTTAAAGCTATCAAATTTAAAAAGGGTATATAAATTGCATTTGTCGTACCCAGTGGCAAATCTAAAAACTACGTTTTCAAAATTTTGGAGGGATCCAATATACATATAAACTTATTTTTGACAATTAAATAAATTGTAAAAGAAAATTTAAATAAAAAATATACACTAGTAATAAGGGTGTAGGAGAGGGTTGGAGGGGTCCCGGGACCAACCCCTCCCTGCTCCGCCCTTGGCCAGCCCCCTTGATGTTTTGCAAAGTTACAACTACCCCTCACGGTTTGAGAAATTAGCATTTGCACCCACAGCCCCCTCCCCCCCGGTTTTTTTCCCTTTCAAAATACCCTTAGTGTTATCTACGAGCCCTTTAATCCACCTAAAAGTAATTCGGTCCTTAAAATCACCTAAAAGTACTGAAATTTCGGTATAATAGGTCTTAAATATTTTGGCCCTCCTGACATTTTAAGTCTAGTTTCGCTGTTGATTTCCTTCCAAAGGCTTTGGTTAACATAATAATAATTAACCTCATCTGGTTTGGTTAAATTATCATCACTTCCTAATCAATCTACAAATCTGAGTGGCCTTTTAATTTGTTACTTGGAAAATCGTTCAACATTAAATCAAGGGAATAATATAGTAGTTTCATAACTTTCACTATATCTTGAGGGGTTAAATGTAATTTACCCATTCCAGAAAAAGAGGAATTGAGATGGACCTTCATTATGGGTTAATCTCAGGGCAAATAGAGAGCAACAATGGGCACACGAGATAAGAAATATGACCCAAAAAGAAAGATTGAATTAAAGCAACGAATAATTAATTAGACTGACTATTTTTGACACGACACGAATTGATTTGACACTATATAAACGGGTTAGGGTTAAATTTTGGAAATATCGATTGACACGTGAAATCGCCAACCCAAATCCGATACGAGTAATTTATATTACAACACGAATTCAACACAAATTCAAAATGTTTACCGGTTAAATAGTCGACACAAATAATACGTATAATTGAAAGGGTAAAATTAATGTTGAAGAGTATCGACACAGACACGATTGCCACGCGCATGGCTTATCCTTAGTACTAAAATGCAATCAATCAATTAGTCGAGTCTCCTCCGGTCAAAATCATATGGTTTAAAGTTTAAAAGACAAATTGCCTTTCAAATTAGAGCCTAATTATGATGATCATGAGTACTATGCATGCATCAACTTTGTTGAACCAAACATTCCCAAGACAAAGTCTTTTTCTCGTCGTCGTACGCGGCTTGGGGGATTGGGGGGGGGGGGGGGGGGGGGTGGGTGGGGGGTGGGATGTCAAATCTTAGCCTACTCATGAAACCAACTTACAACTAGCTGTTAATGTAGGACTCCATTGATGAGTCATATGTCACATATATCCAAACCTATTTTTTCTTTTATTTATTTTTCTATGGACATAATTAAACGTTATTGGTACTTCCGTCTCTCAATGTAAGTCATTTTAACTTTTTACACGTATGGTATTAAGAATATTTTCAAAATGACTATTATACCATTCATTAGCACATCAAATGAGATACTAGTAATTAATGTAAGTAATTAAATACTTTACTGATAAAAGCAAATGTGAAAATGAAGTGTCGAAAATAACTAAAACGACAAATATTTTGAAGTAAAATTGAAAAGATAGAATACTTATCTTGTAAAACGGAAGGAATCAGGGGCGGATCGAGTTGTTCTTTAGTCAAGTAGGACATTTGGGGTTTGGCTCTGCCATGCGGAAGAGAATATATATAGTTGGAATTAAATTACAACATTAATTTTGCCAGTGCTGGGATTGAGTGGATCGATTCCAAAATTTGATCTGTGGAGGGAAGAAGAAATGAAAGAATAATGAATGTTGCAGCTTTTAATGCATGCTATACATCTACAATTGTTCAATTTTCCAGCTAACTTTGCAGCAAATCTTGATGAGTATAGCTGTCTTCTTGGTGTGTTATTTCTATAATAATGACAAAAACAAAAAGGGAATTTCGACAAGAAAACAATGCCGATCCCTTCCTACCAAAACTTGCTTGATTTTCAAGCCAATGCTTCACAAACATGTATGTATTTAAATGTGTTCTTGTTCATTTAGTTAATGAATGAAAATTCAAGTGAGCAAGTTTGGGTAAATGACACAATTGGTCAAGTTGGTTCTAATTTTGTAAGGTTAAATATTCATTTTGGTCTCGTAAACTCATTTTTTTCTTGAGTTTAAATCGGTTATTTTATACGAAATTGTACTTAATTTAGCAAAATATGAATATTTGCATGACAAAATTGAACGTTTATGGTTAAACAAAAAGTTCAACTTTGTCGTAATAATTTTACTTATTAGATGTGGTTTTGAGTTGACGTATATGTCTCGAATTCTCCGTTCAATTATCGATGGAGTTTCGTCTAATATTGAGTGAATGACTAATTGAAACTGAAAAAAAATAAAGTTAAAAGATCAAATAGAATTAAAGGGGCAAATTAAAGGACTGATAGTGTAAATTGTAATTTACCCTAACATGTTTTATTACTCTAGCGGTCCCTCAAGTTTAGAGTGAAATACGCTTGGGTCTGTTATGTAAACAAAAGTTTTAATTTAGTCCTTAAACGCCAATCAAGACATTTGGTCAAAATTAAGCAAGTCAAGTAAAATCGTCTTGCCCCAAACTCTTTTTATTTTTATAATTTTAACTATACGCACGAACTATAATTACAATGAACACCTGAATACAATCTATATTGGAACATCACTGCTGTTTACTGTGCGCATCTCTCCATCGTTCGAGATCTGCATATAATCCTTAAAATCTAACAATAAATGTTTAAAAATTCACAAATCCTTCCAGATGAATGAGTCGAACTCTTGACCTTATTGTCTGTGCCGGGGATGTTTTACTGATGAAAACAATATTGCACTTTGCTACAACTTTTATAGGGGCATGATATTTGCAGTAACCGTTTCGATATTTGCAGTAACATTTTATTGTGAAAAGTCTAAAATACCCCTAACACTTAAAAAAAAAAAAATAATATCGCCGGCGCCCGGAGATATTTTTGTACAAAAATATTGCCGGCCCCCGGTGGTATTTTAACACCCCCCCCCCCCCCCCCCCCTTTCCCTTCAGTTTGATATTTGCAATAATCACCGGGCGGATCTTCGCCAATCCGGTAAAAAATTCACATTTTCGACAAAAATACTAACAAATCCGGACATAATACAACTAAAATAATCAAACAACTATCTAAAATAATACCACAAAACATTTTAACTTTAGCCACTAACCTTTTTTCGATCCGAGTCGTCTCGATTTTTATCCGATTTTGTGATTCCACCCGGCTCTGCTTTGCAGGAATTATTAAACGGAACAGAGCTCATGAGTTGCTTTTTCAAAAAAAAATTTTTCAGCCCTCACCTGCTGCATATTTGGTTTTTATTTTTTTTTGCCCAAAGATATTTTTATCTTTTTACAGGGGAATGTTACTGTAAATATCGAAACGGTTACTGCGAATATCAATTCCGCTTTTATAAAGGTAGCTATAGCCATGTTTTCAGGAAGCAGCTAGCCATGATTCATTGCCAGGAACCTCAGCCACTAAAGCAAGGAGACTTTAGTCATTCTCATGTAGTGTAAAAGCTAATTAAATATCAAAAAAGCACACAGATTTTGATTTAATTTAATTTGACCGACCCACTGAATTAAATGATTACATGATTAATTAATTAATTAACTTAATTAATTAGAACTAGATTATTATTCCTTGCATGCCCCTGGGAAACATCTCCATGATGAATCTTCGTTGTAACTAACCTTGTTTTTCATCAAATACTAATATTTTTCCAACCGACAATTTCTTTATTTTATTTTTAAATTTTTTTGTTGTAGTTAATAACAATAATATATATTTATTTATTTTTCTTTCCTTTTGTAATCATTAATTTCCAATATTCGAATATAATGAGAAGGACCCTGACCTAATAATTAAAGAAGAAAAAAGTTTAATTTAATTAGGAGAGGATGGAACCTTAAAATAAATTAAAGTGAGTGCTATACGAAATAGGAGACAAAGAATAGCATCTTAATTGTTTGAAATATAAATTAACTTAGATTAGATTCCAAGTTTTTATTAACTAATTCAACAACTTATATTTATATCAAAAAAAAAAACTTATATTTATATATATACGTGCATTTCACGGAAGAAGCCAAACGAGTGAAACCGTGGGTTCAAAACAATTAATATTCATCGGTCCCGTTAAAAAAATTTTGTTTCTAATTAAATTATTATTTTTTTATTCTAATAAAAAGGTATTGTTTTGGTCTTTTTTCTTTTAGTTTCTTATCTTTATTAATATGAGTATGTATATTACACAATTAATCTACACTAAAAGAAAATAATAGTATAAATAAAAAAAATAGTAAGAAGTTACTTATTTTAAGTATTGTATTTCAAATTTGATGAATTCACCCTTTGAAACAAGAAGTTCTAGGCTTGGGGGGATAATATCACCCGACGTCCACCTACATCTGTTAAGGTTATTTCATACCTATTTTTTCATTCTTGTACTATTTTGTTGATGTAGCATTATAAACTGTAATAGTTATTACTCTTACTCCGGTCTAGATAAATCTAACCCCTTCCTCGGTTCCCTCCCGTAAATTTGTACATTTTAAAAACAAGACTCTGTTAATGAGAAAAAATCGAGAGGAATAATACAATTAAACATAAAATAATTCTAGTAATAATTTAATTTTTAATTTTGAAACCCTAGAAGGGCATAATAGAAGTGAGAAATATTTTTCTAGAAGAAAATAATGATGAAACCCTGTTTTAGTAATTAAGAATTGGCATCTTGATCGTTCACATTTAGGATGGAATATAGTACTCATCAAACATTCTTTTTCATCTTTTGTTTTGAGTTCAAAGTTACCTAGCTTGCTTCTTCTTTTTGACTTACAAAAATAAAGTTTTGAGGTTCAAAGCCACATCCTAGGGGTTAGTACCTTAGGCTGGTTTCCCTCATGTCGCGGGTTCGAAATTCACTCAGGGTAGAAAAATTGTAATAGGGGCGGATCCAGTGAGTCCCAAATTCCCAAAAAAAAAAAATGTTTGAGAGAAGCCATTTTAATTTAATTAAATATAATTCTGTAGTTGAAGTTAATTTCTGGGTACTTTCCAGGGAATAATTGCACACGAACGCGGCTTAAATGGGCCCATTTAATTTGATGAAAAATTGAAAATGAAAAAGAAAAGAAAAAAAAAACACATACACACACTCACATTACATCGATGAACATGATGATGTACATGAGAATGAGGAAGAATCTCTCGTGGGTTTTGAAAATGATTCAGACAAACAAACAGGATGGGACTTTCTTTGCAACTACTTATTCATGTTTCTTTTTTTTTTTTTTTGATTAATTTTAGTTACAATTTGATGCTTTTTCTTTCTTCCTTAAAAGTCAATAAAGAGGGTTGTTTTACAATCTAGAACAAGATTTTCTTGTTTAATTCACATGAAAATAAATATATTTTTTGTAGTTAATTAGTAGTAGGGATGATCGTTACATTAAAAGTGTTCAGTGGTGATAAGATTTTTTATTACGCTGAAAGAGGTTTCGCAAATTCTGTTACATTTCATAATATCACTAAATTTTGTTACCATTAGATGTGTCACTAATTAAGTTGCTACATACCCAAAAAAAATCACTAGTTTTTGTTACACTAACAAAATGTCACAAATTTTGCTATTCCTAAAATGTAATAAAAAGATATATAGTTTTAAATATCACAATAATAGTGACACTTAAGAATATCACAAATATTTTTGTAACATGCATATTACGACAGATCAACCGTCACAATTTTATTTAGTGATATTTATAAATCTGCCTATATTATAAAAAATTAAAAAAGTAAAAAAAAAGAAGACATGTCTTCGTTGTAGTATTAATAAATGGAAATGCGTAGGTCAGTTTTGCGGAAAATTATTGGGTACATGCGATGGATCTTTAAAAATAGTGCATTAAACCTATTATAAATCGATAATTCAGATTTCTATTCATTTATGCGCTCCAGACATGTGCAACTGTTTTTCTCCCAAAATAGCACTCTCTCCCACTGAATGTATTAGGTTGCACCATCTTACGGGTACAACCGATGCACCGAAAAATTTCTCGAGTTTTGCATCGCTTCCAATCTAATTTAATCCATCGAATTTTCAGCTTACGCAACACAGTAATAATTATAGAGGGCTACATATATGTCCAAGAAATATTTTAAAAATAGTTTTCCACTCTCTAAATCCTCCATATTTCAAAGATTCGTGTACAACAACATTAATGGGTTGTAAACTGAGTTTTGATTGTGCCATTTTCTAAAGGAAGTAAATTAATGAAAAATCCCTCTCCGAATAGAAGGACACAATTGATACGACCTCCGAAATTGTGGGTAACATCAAGAATATCAACATCTTGAAGGGCTGATTAACAAATTCGCCCTATTTGAATGACCAAGAAAAGAAAAAGTCAACTTTTACGGTTATAGACTAGTTGACCTTCTAAAAGTTGCAAGTTGGTCAGTGTCAACGGTCGTCACCTGGCAACAAGAACGAAGAAAAACGAAAGAAAGAAATTATAAAATCGTTTTCGTAGGGTTGACGAGAAGTATGTATGAAGGGAAAATTTTCTTTTTCTCGAGTCATCACTGTTTTTGTTGCTTAAATTCAGGAGGGATTTTGGTGAAATATTAGGTGATTATGCTTATGAATCAAGATCGTGTTGTGTTCGGGTTCGAGTTGGCGAGTCCCGTGTCAACATTCTTCAACCATAACATTATATGTTTAATTACTCGTGTTATACTGGTCGACCCATTTAACCTGCGAACATTTCATGTTCGTGTCTTTTTTTGTGTTGTAGTACAAATTACTCGTGCCAAGTTCGGGTTGGTGGGTTCACATGTCGATATTCTCAACCCTAACCTTATCCGTTTAAATTTTAATATTATTTGGGTCGGCCCATATAACCCATGAACCCACCAAAACTCAACCATAATCCGTTTAAATCGTATCGGGTTTGTGTCGTATTTTCGCATCATGTCAAAGATTGCCAACTTTATATATAATCTCTGTTTTTCATCCTATTAAAAATGTTCATTTTGATCGGTTTATTATTGAAGTTGTAAGGTACAATACCTAAAATAATTAATTTAAACCCTATATTTTTTACTTATATCTTTACTTTCTGAGTCATGGTTAATTATGAATGAGACATTATTATATTAGTTAAGCTATGTAATGTAAGTAAATAAAAACTAAACTCTTTTATTGAAACATTATTCTTTTTACAAGAAGACCCTTGTATAAGACAGAAAAAGTAATATGCAAATGATCGAGGAGTAATATTTTATTTTTATTAATACGTAACAATAAAATTGTAAGTACAATTCCAATATATATGAAATGATTTTTCGTGAAAAACAAATAGATATTGGTAAATAATGACAACAAGAACTAATTTAAGTGAGTTAACAAAGTAAATTGCTGGCCATTCGAAATTCTTGTTCATATCTTTCATTGATTTACCCCTTTCGTGGATAAAATGTTCATCTATATTGAAAGATTCTAAATAAATGAGACAATTATTTAGTTTATTTTTTTCTTTTTATTTTTTATCTTGAATTAATATCCATCATTAATAAATCCAACATAAACTAAAACAATTACATAGCTCATTAAATATATATATATATATTTTAAAAACAAATCCAACAAAATTGTCAAAATCCTAACACACTCAAAGCCAGCTGCAAGTTGAGAACTAGTAAAATCATCTTAGTAAAAATCTCTCAAAACCTATATACTCCTCCGTCCCATTTAAAATTTAAGTCCACTTTA
Organism: Leptodermis oblonga; assembly: GCA_016801395.1. Taxonomy (NCBI): domain Eukaryota; kingdom Viridiplantae; phylum Streptophyta; class Magnoliopsida; order Gentianales; family Rubiaceae; genus Leptodermis; species Leptodermis oblonga. The sequence continues at coordinate 46,639,708 of CM028754.1, forward strand.
TATTTATACTAAAACACAAATTGTCGATATTCTTTTTTGTCTTGAATAAATATCCATCATTGATAGATCCAACATAACTGAAACAATTACACAACTCATTAAAAAAAAAAACAAAAACAAAAACAAAATCAAAAGAAAACCAGTGGTGGTCTTCTGTTGATGTGATGTAGAAGTTTCCGGTTGTGATTCTTAGCGTGGTGTGCAAATTCCCGAATAGTGGTGTTCAGTTCCCGTTCTAGACGTGGAGTAACATGGTTGTGATAGTGGTGTTCAGTTTCCGTTCATAACGTGGCTGTGATAGTGGTGTTCAGTCATCGTCTCTGGCGTGGTGTATAAGTGCAAGTTCTTAAGAATATATAATGTTCCATGTGGATTATATATAAGTGCCTCAAAGTGTATGTACCATCCTATGTGTGCATCCGATACACCCAATAATTTTTCATATATTTCATTAATAGATTAAGCTAAGAAGAACGTTTATTACAGTTTGTGCATATTATGCATTGCAATTCAAAACGGCATAATTCCATATGAGAAAATGATGTTCTTTTAAATTTGACACACAAAACTCCAAAGAAAAGTACAATAAGAATAAGGGATTAATTACATCCATAATCCCATCATAATTAAGAAAATAAAAGAAAAGGGAAGGATAAATGACATACATCCACTTAAAATTTTATGTGAAAATTTACCCCTACATTCTGTAAAACTATTAAAACGCTCTTGAGATTTTAAAAATTACTATCATCCCTCCATTAACTATGTATTATATCATAATTACCATATAATTTGGTCAAATTATGAAACTGTCGTATCCCTCTTCTTCGCCGAGGCCTCCTGACTCATTCGCCTAGCAACCTGCAGTCGGTAATAACTCTTGGGTGTAACTCCGATACCTAAACTAGAAAAATGAAAGTAAAGTTATAATGAATTTATTCAACTAGAGATCAATTACCCCTCTTTTTTTTTTTTTTTTCTAGATGAATGGGAGGGGTATTTATATGCTTGGGAGCCAATGTGCTTTCTTTGAGAATCATTGGATGACTCTCTTTGAACTCGGCCGAAATATAACATATGTATTGCTTCTTATCCAATAACAGAACTCGACCAAAGTTCAATAGAATAAATCCCCTCCAATTGTCATCGTTTGTTACCTCAATTTTCAAGCCTTATTACCCCTCCACTTACTATCATATAAGACCGTCACTTGCCCTCTTTTGAAAAGATTTTCGTGGAGCTTGTCGTTGGACCTAGGCATTTAACCCATATCCAACATAAACGATTTCTGTGATCTTAAGAATCGAACACTAAGTTCAAAAGATTTTAATTTGTAGTGAATAATATCTTGAACATTCAAGGAAGTAAGAGTAATTTCTCAAGACTTCAAAGGCCGTTTGATAGTTTTGCATAATTTCAGGGGTAAATGTAATATAGTATATATCTTCATGGGGGTATATGTAAAAAAATAAATTTGGACTATGGAGGACACGTACCACCTTGTAAACCTATTTTGATGGCAAATTTTAAAGAATTCGTTCGTGGTGCATGGTTTTCTGTGTTTTTGTCTGTATTTCAATAATTTCAATGTTTAAACAGAAACAAGAAGTTCCATAAATGAGATAAGAGAGAGAAAGAGAATGTCAAATATGCCCCTAAATTCATAATACTACTCTCCCTCCCATCTAATTAAAAGAATCTGATTCGAAACGAGGTAGTGTTCCAACCGTTGTAACTTATAGAGAGTCATATAGATGTTGGATGTTCGATTCATACCTCTGCTAGTTCGGCCTATTTAGAATGGAGTATGAGACTTCCCAACTTCGTTAATCCCTATTTTATAGACAGTTGGTACCATATATTTTTTTATCTTTATTTTCTAAATAAAAGTTAGTTGTGAACGATACATTACTATATTCGTAAGATTGTTATTCCCTCAGTTCCATTAGAAGAGTCAACTGTGTTGTACTAAAACAGTATAACAAATAGATTCTTCTAATAGAATAGATGTAATTTTTTTTTCTTTTCTAGAAGTAAAGGTTATGTTAAGTAAATAAATTTAAACTCTACCTCAAAAAAAAAAAAAAAATTAAACGGAACAATTGTAGTAGTATAATTTTTTTAAAATATAAAATGGACTATTTATATGAGAAAAAATATAATAAAATAAAAATTAATTCTCGTTGTATTCCCTCAACCACGTCGCCAACAAATGAAAGATCAACGACAAAAAAAACAAAAAATAAATAAATTTAGTGGTTAGAATTAATTATCGAGAAAATACGGCAATACTAATTGTGGTTAAGAGCCACTAATGACGCAATTAAGCCAAAAAATTGCACTAACCAAAAACGGAAATTATTAAATAATCACATGCCCATGCTATCCCTCACCCACCACCCATGTGGGACCCTTTCAATTCACATGGGGTGGTCCCTCCCTCCTTGATCCAACGTCCCAGATTTCCCCTCCCACATCCCCCCTAAAACAAATCTCGACCGTCCCCTTCCGTTTCTTCTCAAAGTCGTCCATATGGGCGGCTCCCCTTGTCCCCCTTTGTCCCCAAAATGTTGGAGCACTTACCTCAAAGCTGCTGCTATTGCTACCGACAGTTTCGCCTGCCTTTGTCCGAAAATCATGCACATTTGATACCCTCTCCTATGCCTAACCAAACCCCAATAAGCGCCAATGCTCTAACAGTTATGACGTATAGCTCTGAGTAAATTCTCCAATTTCGTTTATTTCTTTTTCGTAAATTATGTATCCTATGTAATAGATAATTAATAATGTTTCATTAAAAAAACCTACCCTACCCCTACCCACGCCACCCACCCCCTCCCCCCAAAACCCCTTCTTAATTCCTTGAGAAATGAGATTATACCCTATAAAACACCTTCCTTTGCATCACAAATCTTCCCCAGTCAAAACTTGCTACAAATTAAGGAGAATTCATCCCTTGAAGAAGAGGAAGAAGAAGAAGAAATATATTAATTGAGGCTAAAAGGGTGTCATCTTTCTTTGGTTTTTTTGGTTTGAATTTGGGATATAATTTCTTGAAGAAATGGGAAGTCTTGTGGCTCATGATAATGACCTGAATCTTAAGGCAACTGAGCTTAGGTTGGGCTTGCCTGGATCAGATGAATCTGCATCTTCTTGTGTTAAGAACAACAATAACAAGAGAAGCTTGAATGAATTGGCTGAAGAAATCACTCCCAAAAAGGGCATTCATGAAGTTGATCAGAGCAAACATGGAGACAGAGAAGAAGCTGCACCTGCTCCTAAGTAAGTTTTTTTTTCCCACAATATTTCTTCCGCAGAAGAGTTCTGTTTGGAGTTGTAACTCGTGATTCTTAAACTGACGGTTGCGTTTGACTTTGTGTTACTGCAGGGCACAAATAGTGGGGTGGCCACCAGTTAGATCCTACAGGAAAAAGTGTTTCCAGCAGCCAAAGAAGAGCTCAGAAACAGAGCAATCTGGGTTTTATGTCAAAGTGAGCATGGATGGAGCTCCATATCTCAGAAAGATTGACCTCAAAGTTTACAAAGGATATGGAGAGCTCCTCAAAGCCTTGGAGAACATGTTTAAACTCACCATAGGTGAATACTCAGAGAGGGAAGGCTACAAAGGGTCAGAATATGCGCCTGCATATGAAGACAAAGATGGTGATTTGATGCTTGTTGGAGATGTCCCATGGGAGTAAGTATTAATCAGCGTGATTATATTACGATTACCTTATTCAGTAACCTTACGGGTTCTAATTGGGTAATATTTTCTTTTTTGCAGTATGTTCTTGTCATCTTGCAAGAAGCTGAGGATCATGAAAGGAGCTGACGCAAAAGGGCTGGGCGTCGGGGCATAAAACGGCGCCGCATGGCGCTAGCCCTACAAGAAGTAGAAGAGACCGGAGTTGTTGCCTCTCCGGGGAGAGAGGCCGACGTGTTCTCACTTCTCGGCTTGGGTTCTCGAGGAAGGAGGAGAATTTTGGATTTGCAAGTCAAAAAAAGTGTTTTTTGTGAACTGTGACCATCATGATCATCATCATCATCATCGTTAGCTATAGGGAAGTAAATTATTAAACCGGAGAAAAGGCAGCCACAGTTTTTTTTTTTTTTTTTTCTTTTTAGGTCATGAGTTACAGAAGAAAAAAACCATGGAGGTTTTTGAAGAGATTCTGTAACTTTTTTGTGTTCGTTGTTTTGTAATAATCATCATCATCATCCATGACACAAAACATATATGTGATGTTTGCTTTCTAAGGCAAATGTGTGCAGGGACATATGCCCCTTTGCTACACAAATTTGCTCCTTTTTTTTTCTTCTTTCTTCATACAAATATATACTCAGATGTATTCTTTTGTTCACTATACCATGCAATTCTTGTTAGATTTTGCTAATTAACTCTCATTACATTGACAATGTTCTTTTTACCAACTTTATTCACGTAGAATTGGGATCCGGCATCGCCCAACCTAATGGCAATTCGTGCGCGTCTGTGTTAGTTGATCTTACATCATAACCATAATCTTATCATTTTAATTATTCTTGTTATTCGTGACAATTCATTTAACTTGCGAATTCAATAGTATTAACCTTAAATCGTTTATATTGTGTCGTCACTGAGTTGAGATCTCTTATTAACACTCAGAGCATCAAGAAATTTCTCACTTGATTAGTTTACTTCTCTATTTATTTGTAAACTTAGATAACTTCATCAAGTTTTTCATGTTTGTCATCTTTCACTTAATTCTCCATGGGAAAAGCTTCAAATCTTCAAATCAAAAGCCATTTCTATTGCAAAGAAAGTGAGTAAATTAATAATCTTGCATTTGCAGACTGGGAACTAATTGTGGAGTTGAATGATATAATAATATTCCATCTTGTTTGGTGGGCTGCTTTAGATAAAATATAAACTATATATTCCTTTTCTTTTTTTTTATTTATATATAAACTATATATTCTTCCAATAAACAATGAGTACCTAACAAACAAAGTGGACTTGAGGCTCAAATCTCACCACCACTATCATAATATCTCCACAATATCCCCACCTTGACCAGAAACATTTATTCAAACCATATGTGAAGGAATAGCACAGTGAATGAATATTGAATGCAGAAATAGTCCTTACTATATAATTAGAAGAAGTTACATGGCAACTACCAAATAAATTATTTACAATCAAAGTTATAAAAGTATAATTCAAAATATCACTCTTTATATGCAACGAAAAAAATATTTCATTACATTATATACATAACCAGTAGTTCAAAAAATGTCTTAGGAGTTCTTGGACAAATGACAATAGTAGGGGGTGGTAAGTTATGGGGTTTTCATATATGCATTGACGAGTTTAACTTTAAATGTGTTCATTGACGAGTTTAACTTTAAATGTGTTCAGTTTGTTTCGTGTAAAAAAAATTACCACCGTTGTATAGCAATTTGAGTTGTTTAAGGATTAGGAAGTTACTATTAGCCTGTTGAATTCGTATTGCATGTGCTATAAATTGTTACTCCTAGACACCAGACCAAATGGATTTAAGCTGTATTGACACACATTTCAATTGACATTTTTCCATTAATCTCATTCAGATTTTTACAAATAACGTTACGCATTCCTAATGTATACATCTTTTCACATTTCTAATCCAATTACTTTATTTTTACACATTCTAAAAAATAAAATTAAAATCCCACAGAGAATCCCAAGCATATACATATTGTCTTTGAGACTGACCATTTTCAGGAAAAATAGCACATGGCACATTCAGTGGAATCATTAGTCAAAATAGACAAAAATTAGGAATTAATCCAAAGGTCAGATGTCCAATCAAACACAATCATCACTGCAACAAATTAAACTCCTTAACCTAGAGTTCGATCCACTCAAATTAAACTCTCCGAAAACTCTCAGAGCTCGATCTTCCGTCCCACATACAATGTACCGCTTCTCTAAACAATATCGTTTCATGTTATTTTCAAACATAACGATGTAAAAAAACCCATTCCTCGCCATATATAATGTTAGCTAGTTGGAGGGCATGATGCAAACATTATCAAAATCTATCTTTTCTTCAAGAATCTCATTGGGGTGTGGAGATATATTTTTTGTGCTTTGTGAATGCTACTCCCCAGCTACACATTTTTTGTATATTCTATAAGCATTGAATTGGTAAAGGTGACCACTTTTAGAGCCCTGTGCTATAAAGCATGCATTCCCTGGATGGACAATTTTATTGGAAAAGGTAAAAATTATATATTTATCTTCTTGAATTAGGGGATATTTAGTTTGATGTGATATAAACAGTATATGCTGTGGGTTCATTGAACTTAAATTAGGGCCTTAAGAAACGAGAGAGACGATGATGTTATTATTATGCCCTTTGTCTGCATAATGGGAAGCATTCAAATACTACACTAGATCGAGCACTGAACATATAAATACGAGTACGGATCCTCTATCCATTTATGCACTACTTACTTATCAAAACGACGTTATATTTTTATCTTAAAATGATGGCATTCTGATAACAATTACTTTATTTGTTCCATTACAATAATTCAAAGGTACGACGATATTTGAATCACATGGTACGTATATACGACTTACGAGTTAAAACATAACTTCTTTTTTTTCTTAATACAAATCACAATTAGTATACTTTCTCCATTCCAGAATAAAAACCATTTTAGAAGTAGTAATAATTTTTAAAATAAATGACATTTTAACAAAAAACATAAATTCTTCCCGACTTATTCTAATAGTTATTGATTATGTTGAATACCTAATAATGATCTAACTGAGTATAAATTGAAGTTTATGATATGAGTATTAATTTAATTAAAACTCTAAAAACTCCTGGTATAGAGTCATACATTACAATAATCAAGGGATTTTCTTCTTATTTAAACACTTTCCTTAATATGTTTGAAAAATTCTAAAACGAATTTTATTCCCGAATCAAAAAGAATAGCTAGTTACTAGTGTACTATTTGTATACCACTTAATTATTGAAATGATGTTGTCGTTTTATTTAAAAATGACGTTATTTTAATAAGTGGTGGAGGACAGGACAACGTATATGTTCTCCAGTTCGTCTGAATCCATAGAATTTTCAATCAGCAGTCTGCCCCTCCAACTGTTTCAAAGAAATCCACTGTAACGAATCGAAATTTAACTGTATGAGTTTCAGACCACCTTAATTAGTCAAAACAAGAATCGAAAACTAAGAAAAAATTCATGTTTCCGAAAACAGACTATCCTAACAGTTCGCCGCGGTTTTTGCAGTGTTTTGGCTTTCAGAATCTTCATGCATTAGAATATGAAGAAGAATTAACGTGATTATCAGCAGTTTTGGTGCATGTTGAGTACTTATAATTAGTACATGGTTAAGAGGACTCAAAGGATTCTTTGAACAGACAACAACATTAATTATCATAAGCGTAAGATTATTAATACAGACAACAAAAATGGCAGTCGACTCAAAACACTGATCAGTTCATACCTACATTAACCATAATCAACCGTCCTCGATCTCCAAGGAGGAGAAGGAGATAATAATAAATAGGCTTCATCACCAGTCAAAACCATAAAAATTCTTGAAAAGACAATAATATCACTCTGGAATACTGACACATCACACTCCCTCCCAGATTTAAGTAAAAAATTTCAGTTATGAGTGTGTTTGGTCAAATTCGAGTTTTGAATGAAATCTAGATCGTCTATATATGTCACTGTTCACCGATTCGAATAGGGTCTGACAAATGTACGATAATTTACAAGAAAATTAATGTCGCCACAATTGATCAAGAACAAGAAAATGAATAATGGAATGGAATATCCAAATTTAAAATAAAAAAAAAAAAGACCGCCCAAATACATTGATCATTGGAAAGGAAATTCGATCATTAGCAAGTGCGAATCTAAGCTCACAAATTTAGTATGAAATTAAATGATTCCAATGGTTTCAATCAAACAGCTAATTAGGGTCGTGAATTAAACAGAAATAGATACTTCCACGATGAAAATAAATACTTTATATATCACAGAGAGATGGGAGTCAAAGCTAGATTGAAACTATTAAAACAGCATCCAACACATGCAAGTGTCTATTACAACGTTGACAAAGCATTAATATTCATCAAGAAATACTATTAATATGCAGTGAATCTGTGCAGAAAATTTGCCAGAAATTCATTATTCAGTGCAGACTGCGATGCCCTTCGCAGAACGCAAATTTGCACACACAAATGGTCATTCAAAACACCACAAAAAATTGGAGGCAATAGGAAAAAAGAAAAAGAAAAATCTAATGCAATTTCTTTTTCACGCACAACTATATATATAATTAATTATATATGGATTAGGTGGGGGGTGACTCTTCCAGAACCCTAGCTACGTCTCATTTTCATGAGTTTTGATTTTATTTGTTTTATATTTTGTTTCCACCGTAACTTTCATACGTTATACTTTCTTCGTTCTATTAAAAGATTGCAGTTTTTTTTTTTTTTTCCCTTCTTTATTAGTTGATTGATTATTGACTTGTTGGATGGTTTTTGTGATTCCTTGAAGGATGTTCTTGAATCTGCCTGCGAAAATGAATGGGACGATGCCAAGATGAGCCCTATTTTGGATTTATGGCCATCAATAATGGGCCATATACAATAAGCTTTTGGTGAATGGCTAAATATTGTATTAAATATTTGAGATTGTAGTTGAACATTTTAAAAAGAAAAAAAAATTGACATATATATATATATAAAGTTTTCTCCTTTTTAAGAACTAGATTATTCATTCCACTCAAAACCTAGAGAAAGAGAAAATGTTAGAATCACAGCAAAAAAAAATAACACCTGAGCATTTGTCATACTATGTGGGATCGATCACAATCGGATGTCCGGGGACTAGTGCTCTTAGATGCGCGAATTTTCCTTTATATCAGTGTATGAGCTAAGATTTTCAGAAAAGAAAAAAAAAAAAAAAGAAAGAAAAAAAAGTTACAGTAATAAATAAAGGTTTACAAAAAAGGGCACGAGCTAGATTTCTAAATGTTTACACGTTCTTGGATTCATTTTTGCATATGCATCTCATCGGCATTTTGTATTTCAGTGCAAAACTTATCCCCCTCGAACCACTCTTTCTTTAATTTTTAAATAAAAAAAAATTTCATATCCGCCAGCCACTTAATTTGTTCCAAATTGAGAATACCTAGTACACCCTGAAACTTTCATAGAATTTGGGGAGAAGAAAGAATAAATGACACACATATAACCAAAAATGGCTTTTATCAAATCATTCTATGGTACATATGTTTCTATGCAATCAAAACAAAATTTTAGAAAAGAAAAAACTCAAAGATTGTGTATGGTTTGGAGTTCCATAGGTTAACTGTTAGAACTTATCTCAGCTTCCTTAACTTTAAGTTCTGTCAAGTTCTACTGCCTCTCCTCTGCTGGCGGAACTCTTGATCCCGGGTTGCCGGATTCTTGGTCTTTATCGTCATCAATCTGGGTGCTGGAGGGTGGTTCTGCTTCCGCGGTCTGGTTAGAGTCCAGTAATACAGCTTCATGGCTCTGAACAACAACCGTAGATTCTTGCGCCGGAGACTCGTCCTGGTGATTTTCTTCATCAGCTGCATACTGTATGCCAAATCTTTGTGCATGTGTCAAACCAGGACAGAATCCCTGCTAGACATAGTAGGGTTTCAGTAAGTATGAAACAAACAATTTTTAAGAACCATAAATTTGTCAAGGAAATAACTCCTCAAGAAGTTACATCCAGTGGCGGAACCAGAAAAAAAAAAATCCTTGAGGGGTCCAACATACAAATAGTTTTTATAACATACGAATAGTTTTTTCTTAACAGTTAAATGCATACTGCTAATAAGGATGGAGGAGGAGGTTCGAGGGGACCGCGGATCACCCCACCCCCACCTTGGTTACACCACCCCATCCCCCGCCAAAACAAAGGCACTTTAGCTTCTGTCCTTCAACAATAATTTCAAATAAAAATGTAGTTCCCATTCACAACGATAAATCACAACGCACAGATAATTTAGAACTCCATAAACTCAAGGTGATCGAAGCCCAAACCTTAATCAATCCTGACATGTGGGGAGAGCTTTGAGGGTTAAAGTGCGGCAAAGAACATGCAGCACCTGGACACGAATAGGATCCACTATAATTAGTTTCCCGAGGGTCTTTTGCAACTGTTGAAATGTTGGTTTCCAGTTTCAGATCACTGCTTCGACAGAATGCTCCAAAATACAAACAATGCTCACGCACTAGAGATATTTGTGGAGTTGCAGGCAATAAGTGGCCTTCAGTGCTGAAAATGTACCTGGATTTACGGAATCACAGAAATGGTTCAATACGCTCCTTTCAAACATGGAACTAAGAGGAAAATAGCAACCACTGCAATACTATGTCAACATTTAGTACTTTGACGATAAGAAAATGGCCATTTATGTGATTGCATCTTTCCCCACATGCATAATTTGTCTATCATCAGAATACTCAAGTGGAATCTAAATTTAATCAAAGGGGAAAAAATGCGTTGAATGTAACATACTTGTAGGGACCATTCTCGATGAGGTTATCTGGACCAGCCGCCAAATCGAAAAGAAGCCACAAGTATTTTACCTGAATAAACAACATTCAATGAGAATGCCATAAATTGATATACCGCAGAGACGAGAGAGAGAGAGACATTAAATACATAGTTTTTCCTTAAATAAGTGAGGTGAAAATTAAATGGATCATAATCATAATGAATACGATATCAGAGATCAAGCTAGACATGTCTGCATGAAAACTAACAGCTGAATATCAATACGTACTGTCTCCGCTAAGAAAAAGCTTTCCATATGATCTTCCTGTGCATGGAACTCAACATCTGCTATATGGCAATATCCACAAGTGCATCGAGCACTAGACTGAAGGCTAGCCAGCATGTCCCTTCCAGCATCAAGATATCTAAAGTATAATTTCATAAACATTTTAATCACAAGATAATTATAAAATTTGAATGAACAACCAAAGCTCGCACAACGGGTAACCTTTTACTAGCATGAGACCTTACACAAGCACTAATACGTGCACAATTATTATGATCACAACAAACCTGGGATCCCTTGTTGCTTTATACAACCAATATGTGCTCTCAATTAATTCCGGCCTTAGAGGGTAGCTTTTCTGACCTCGCTGTGACAAAAAATTAAAAATAATACAAATAAATTATAAAAAGAAAAACATAAAATGAGAGAGACTGAGGAAGCACTGCCGAAAGTAAACACATGCACAAATATTGAGAAACGTAAATGGATAAATCAAGCAACAAAAAAGTTTTTTTTAGCAATGGAGGTACATAAACTGAAACTAGATTTTGCTCCCTTTTCACTTCAGAGAAGGCAGTTCTAATTGTCCCCAAACATTCACATGCAGCATCATGCTGGCTTTTTTCAGTTTCAAAACCCTGTTAGTTAACAGCAAGGTATGTATTTCTTCTACTTCTTTGGTTTATTTCATGTTTTCCAAATACAATATTACAACTTGAAACGGAGAAAATCATTTCAAGAAGCAACAGTTTGATCTAAACAGTTTCAAATTGTTCCTCAACCAATGTTTTCTGTCTCATCAGGTGAAATTTTACATTTGAGTAGCAAAGCCAATCTTTGACTCCTCAAATAAGTAACACTACATACAATATGCTGAACCAGTTCTTTTGATTTACAGTATAAGGCACATAAATTGCAGACGCAGAAAAACAGAGCTCAATTAACAATCTAGGGGTAAAATGCACAAGCTCAACCTAAAGAGACTTCTATCCAGAGGTTTGGATATTTACATACCTGAACGTTCAGTGTGGCTAGATTGAAACCCTCAGGTGTGAAGCCATATCTTTTCCATACGCTAAAGAAGGCAGCATGAGTATGAATAGCTGGTTCAATATCCCCAGCTAGAACCTTCCAATGATAAGATAATTAATAGTACTCCCCACATCTTAATCGATATTTCTTCCTACTTCCTTCAAGTTAAGTACAAATACAACATAAACCACTTTACCTGAAGGCCTGGCCAGAATGCCTGTAGACTGTTGAATAATGGCCAAACAAGGGCAGCAGAATTCATATTTACCTCCACATACCTATACAAGTTTAAAATGATCGCAAACAGACTTTAGACATGAATTGAAGATTAAAGAGTGAATATCAACAAAGTTTATGAAGGAATTCTAGATAAGCATGTTGTCAAACAACATTTTTTTACCAAGGGTCATTGTACAGATACTGCATTGCTGCCTTATAAGCTTCTTGAAAGATGAACAGATACTCTTCATCCCCAAATAATAAGTAAGCCTATCAGAGACGAGAACAGTAAAAAATAAAAAACAGAGCAAGAAAGAAATACACAGAACACAAGAAATATAGAAAGAAATAAATGGAATGGGAAACTAATCCTGAACAATTGCTCAATTTTAAGATACACCTCACTCATCAAAACTGAAAATTTTTCATTTATGATTGTTTGTACAATTTTGAGGAGCAGAAGCAACATGTAACAAAATCTAAAAAACCAAATCACAAAATTAGGAAAAAAGATGAAAAAATAATTTCTTGATGTGTATGTGAAAAGGAAGCAAGATACTTGTGCAATGAGACTAATACCAATTCCATATTAATTAACAGACAACCATAACTACAAATTACCTTTAGGAGATACTCATAGAAAGAGTCTATACTTGTTCCTATTCCAGCATCCTGAAAAATAAGAAAAAACATGATTTTTTCTTTTTCTTTTGGAGGGGGAATGAAGTACAGAGTAGTGACAGGCAAGGAAAAGAACTACAATCCAAGTAACAACAGTGCAGCACAGGACAAATGAATTAACTTCATCCTGTTACTTCTATATGTGTGCTAAATAATTATGTCACAAGAAAATCAATCATATATTAAATCTTACAAGCTATATGAAAAATCAGCCGACGTATCGAGAATAATGTTACGAATGCTATCCTAGCCTCGATGGGAGGTAGTACAAACATATAATACATTCAGAGCCCAACTAGAAGGTTCGTAGCATAGAAGCATATTCTGAAACTTTGAAATTCTAGTCAGTGGAGAACTAAGACATAATGCTTTATTCCAAGAAACTTCAATGATCATCTCCTATTTAGAACTGTAAAAGTCCTAAACATAGTACCAGAAATATTGAGTATAAATTTATAGTGATCAAAAGACAATGGAGGAACGCGTAAAAGACATTAAAAACTAGTAATTCCCCATATACCCAAATCTATTCATTCTCACAAATGAGAAAAGGAAAGAAACCAGGTTTTCCTCATGTCATTGCACTACAAGAATTCTTAAATTTTCGATTGACTTAGAGAATCTGAAATCAGGATTAAGACAAAAAAAGAATAATGCAAAATAACAAAAGAAACAGGAAGAATAACAGCCTGTTCTTTAAATAGGTATCATACAAGAAAAGAAAAATACCTTCTGCGTCCATTCACCTGAGAAAACATCTATATGAGCACCAACTAGGTTAATTCTTGAACGTCGAGCCCAGATACCTCGGACAGCATTCTTTGTAACTTGCTCAAAAACTGCATCTCAATCAAGATTATGACAATTAGAATCCAACAACAGGTAAAGATTATTATGTTGAAAGAACAATACCGCCAAAATCTATTATCCCTTCAGAGCACTTACACAAGGTTCTTTTTCATTAATCCCAAATAACAGTCTAGAAACAAAAACCAACAGCTCCGTAAACAGATAATTGTAACATGCTTGAACAAATCAAAAGCTGGATTGAACTTAAAACACAGGACTAAAAGCAGCTGTAATACTCACTGGGATCATTTGTTAAACGGCTGAGCACCCCAAACTCTAGTGTTAAAGTCCCACCACCAGCCGTCGATGTTATCTGATAAAGAAGGCAAGAAATTTTTTATTCAGATGATTTTCATTCAGATATAAATACTTAAGACTGATAATTTAAGTTTTGGTAAAACCAAGAAAGACTTATCACAACATCACATTTCAAAACTGATGAAGATTTGTACTTGAATCATTCACTGCATGGAAAATTGCATGCAAAAATTTGTCTCAAAAGTTGCAATCCTCCTATTTAGTGAGGCAAAATGATCTGGATTACAGAAATTCACTTTCTCTCCATGTAGTAATTTAAACATATGTTATCTCCAAGAAGTGGCAAGATGAGCTAGTAACACACTTGAGTTCAGTACGCAGGAAGCAGACTAATATCTCACTGATTGATGGGTACAACAAAATGATTGGAGAAGTACTTAACTTTAGAAGAGAAACAAGGATACACGTCTTGCCCAATGTTCCCTCTTTCAACTTCTATTCCGGTTTCCGGGTTGTAGACAATTTTTCTAGAATATCTTCCCTAGGTGGACTTCAAGAATGTTTTTTTTTTTTTTTTCATTCTTATGAACAAAGAAAGAAAGATTTAAATCATAGCCTAATTGATTTGATGATTTTAAAGATTATTTTGTCATTTTGTACAAGTTTATACATAGATATAGCTCCAGAATCAAATTCCTTTTTTTTCGAGCCATTTGAGGAAAAAACTTCCTATACATTTCTAAAATGGGTATTATTCATTTACATCTATCTCAATGAGCTGTCTACCGACCAAAGCATGTACCAATTTGATCAATATACAGCTAACAAAAACATACTAGTGCGTATAAATGAAGGTGTAAAAGGCCATTCCAGTCATGATAAGGTCTACAACTTAAAGTGTTCCTCGTGTAGGTTAAAAATAAGCTCTTAAAACAAGGAAAATTTTGTGACAACTATGCATAATATAAAATAAGGCTCACGCTTAACAAGGGTAAAGAGAGTACAAATAGGCTTTGCCTTGCTTTCATTCTGATCCACTCCATGCTGTAAATTGACAGATCCAAATGGAATCCCTGCATCATTATTATCTTTGAGCAGTCATACCAGAAAAGTTCTAAGTTCTGATTATTTAACACAGGTCATAGATGAAAACAATTTCGAAAACCAAATCCCACCATGTGAGGTCGTCTATTAAATTCGAAAACCAAATTTCAAACACAATTATTCTGTAAAGGAGAGTGATGGAAAAAACATTTATAACCCCCCTAATTCTAACCTTAGAACAAAACAAACAGAAAAACGCACATGCAGAAGGAATAAATTGCTTCTTGGTTTTTCATTGAAGACTTCTCCTTTTCATGCAGAATACAGCTAAACAATGGAATCCATGGGAAACTAGCCACATAGTGCTTGTAAGATACATTTGAAATCTTAGGAAATTAAATTTAATTGGGTAAACTATGTGCTCTTAGAAAAGCAGCATGCTACAACAATTTCCACAACTCCTTTTAACACTGGGCTACCCAGGTTGAGATACCTGTAGGAGTATCAAATGCAGGCAGCATCCTCCGTGCCAAATCCTCAGCCAAATGAAGTAATTCACCATCATATGAAGGTACTCTCATACCCTGCAATTGCAAATGGACTCAGTGACATCAAAAGGTGGTAGAACTGTAGAGCCATCCAACAATGGTATCTGAAGGTAAGTTTCACTCTTTCACCAAAACATAATTTACTGCCAAAAAATGTACTTAAGCATGCTTTATTACATTGTTAAGCCACCTCTGAGAAATCCTGAAAGCAATTTCTTATCAAGGCAAGTAAACAAAAATTTATGCCAAGCAAATTAACACCCTTGTGTTGTTTCATTGTCCATCTTAATAAAGTGAATTGTAGACCATTGGGATAAAAGTTTTAACACAGTTAACAACTATATTACGGTTATACAATTGTCCTTTTTGACGCACTTTATTACGGCCCATAATTGAACAATCTTTTTCATTGCTGTTTTAGATGCATGGGGCAACAACTAGCTTAATTGAAACAAAACTGTAATCAGTCAAGAGCTGAAAACAGAAAATTCAAATGAAAGCAAGATTTCTGAAAGGTTGAATCCAGTATAAACTATAAATCTGCAATACCGTGCTGTAATCACTTGCAATAAGGTGTGCAGAAAGTAAGCCTCCAAGAATGCGGATTGTAGTTTCAAACACAGACACTGTTTTATTCTGCAAATACAACCAAAAAGTCCAAATCTTAGGATAACGGCTAACAGGAACTTGATCAATCCATTTAGGGAACCACCTTAGAAGCGCAAAAGTTTCAAATTATCAAATGAAAAATAAAGCATGGTTTGCTTAGGAAAACAAATGCAAATAAATTAAATTAAATTAATATATATTGGGTTCCCTACGCATTGTTTTAGCATGAACATAATACACTGAATAGTGAAGACATCAGATAATATTTTAAAAGTTAATATCGATAAACTTCAAATCTTGAGCTCAGAGATGAATCTAACCAAACAGAGAAATATAGACAAATATGGGAAACAAATAAAATAATATATCAAAGAATTGCAATTTTATCCCTTCCAACAACAGTTTGTAAAAATCATATCCAAAGAAACATTTTCCGACATAGCTCTCATATCTCCACAGCATCAACATCAGACGAAGCGCTATACTATTATATACAAGGGAACTACAAGTGATGAGATGCATCTGATACTTGTAAATGACATATAGATCCATTTGCTCGTGAATAAAAGAGAGTTAGCTTGTTCAACTGAGCTAGATTATAGAATATACCTAAGTATGTAAAGCAGATTAATATTTTCCAACCTACCACTCTAAAAGCAATAAATTTAGCATCAACACCCCATTTTTTAATCTTAAAAAAAATCTAAGAGAAAAAGCAACACAAACAAAAGAAGTGCATCCCTTTCGCACAAGATGACACGAACTGTACTCACAATATCAAACCGAAGATTTTTACCAATCCATTCAACGGACGTACTGAAGCGCTCTCTGTCGCCAAGCAGAGCCAAAGTGTCAAGTGAATCAATCTGTTATAGAAACAAAAGAAGCAAAACTAACTCCAAAAACGACCCCACAAAAAGAATTATATTGGTGAAACTGGACAGGATTTCTTACCAACGTCAATGCATAGCCACCAAGTGTATCCTCACCTTCACAAGATAAAGGCTTTAGCTCATCATGAGGGAAAGCATGCTCCATATACCCATCAAATGCATGATAGAACATTTCGCGAACCTATATCAAAGAAAATGAGTTTATCCACCAATGCATTACCTTCATATCCTAATCCGACTAAACCCTCAGTAAGCCAGAGAAGCAAAAAACAACCAAACAAAAATCATCCCGCTAAGCAAAAACACAAACTTTCTTATGCTCAAGAAAGTTTTTAACTTTTCAAGAAAGTACCCCATTTCAGTAACCTTTCCATCTTTTCCCTCACATACTAAACTTGAAAAAAAAAAATCAAAAAACAAACCGACTCTTCCTCTACATTGTCTTCTTTGTAAATTTTACTTGGTCATTTTATACCCTTCTGTCACCCCCAAGTTGCACCTAGAATGTGAAAAAGACCCCAACTTTGCGAACTTATCCACACACCAATGCTCAATTTTTTAACGAACATGCAAGCATTAGAAAAATTAATCCGTCCAAATTGCATCAAAATAACGATCCTTTCATGAATTGAACAGAACAAGCTTTGCTTTAAACTTTTAGTCCTACTCAATCAGGTTTTAGCAAGAGTTTAATGATCTTTACTCATTCAGCAAAGAACAAGAAGAAAAAAAAAAAAAAAATGAAAAGTCGCCCCAAATTCTCACTGAGGGACTGTGTGATCTATGTGTAAACTTGTACCTCATCTCTGAGCTGTGCGGCTTCCTCAGTGGTGACACCTTCCGATGAAGCTCTGGGAATGAAAATGTCTGAATAAACTAAAATTACCATGAAAATAACCACCATTGTATTCTTCGGAGCTTCCATAGCTCGCTCTATCCCTCCGGTGACTGTCGTAGTAAAAGTCCGGTATTCACAAACCTTTTTCATAACTTTGTTTTGATCCTGGACATTTTCGTAATTGCACCCTTTCTTTTTCCAGAATTAATTATCTTCTCCTTTCAGTTCATTTAATTTTTGAAAAAATTACAAACAACCCCCTAAAATTTTTTTAATTGTTAAACGGACCCAAATTTTTTAAAAAATTATAAGTAACCCCCTAAAATTTTTTTAATTGTTAAACGGACCCCAAGTTTTTAAAAATTAGCAAATGAACTTTGGTCTTTGTATCATAGAATAATATTACCAAACAGACTGAAGTTTCAAGAAACTACAAAACAAACTCTCAAAATATCGACACGAGTAATTTAGGAGTGATAATTCGTGTCGTAACCGGTTATCAGGGTTGGCGGGTTCACATATCGATACCCTTCAACCATAACCTTACCCATTTAATTATTCATGTTACTTTACCAACGAATATTTCGTATTCGTGTCGTGTTTTCATGTTGTAGTATAAATTACTCGTGTTGGTTCAGATTTCCGATCCTAACCTTACCCGTTTAATTATTCGTGTTATTCAAATTGACCCATATAACTCACGAACCCGCCAAGGTTCAACCTCAACTAACTTATATCGTATTTGATTCGTGTCGTGTCAAAAATTATCAACCCTACTCAAAATAAATTGAAACCTAGTTTTGTGGGCAAATCCCAGAGTCTTATAATCATTTAGACAAATTCCAAACATTTACATTGTACCAGGTAGAAGAAAGGACAATAGAAGAGGCATAATTTATACATTGTTGAATTGGGAGAAATTTGTTCATAACTTGCTGGTGAGATGACATGGTTATAGGAGATCGCTATCTGTCTAATATAAAGAATTCTGTTTCGAATTATATCTTCTGATTCAAAAATAGTCATACTATTAGATTCTTTTAATGGGACGGAGAGAATAATTAATTGAATATTGAAAATGAATTTTAACTTGAAAGTTGAAACACCATCACCTTACAAATTTAATTCTTGTCAACAAAATTTGAACTTTTGCAATCCAAATGACATTCCTGGAGAGAGTGACTCATGTCATGCAGATGCAATAGTGACAGGTGCATTTCCATAAAGGAAACTCTTGAAGGTCAAATACAAGCTTGTCAAGCTTACAAAAAAAAAAAAAAAACTGATAATTTTGCATTTGAATGAAGAAGGGGCATGTAAGAGATATAGTATGGGGAAAGCTGAAATCAGCCAGTTGCCCTAGTTCATGTGTTACAAGGGCAGACGCCCTAGTTCATGTGTTACAAGGGCAGACAAGACCATATCTTAAGTGTTGCTACTAATCAAACCAGATATTGCAGAGATGATCGGCGTATATGATCTTTTCAGTTGTCCGCGAGCTTGAGAGAGAGAGAGAGAGAGCGAGACTACAAGCGACGCAACAAGCTTCAACGCTCTGATGGCGAGAAGAATATCAGAGGCAACCGGCTGAAGCATTCACAATTATAGCTTGACTTCAGTCAGTATCATCAGCATTCCCTTGTCAGGTCTGTGAAAAATCCAGGAAAGTGAGAAATTAGTAGGAAGAACATCATCAGTTTAAGAAGCATATCGAGACAGCAGCCTACACTGTTAGCAAACAGGCGGCAATGCAACTATTCTAAAGCCAGAATGAGACCATTTCGGGATTTATAGAGTCAGATCAGTGCCGCGAAAGAATAATCGTGTGGATGAGATACAGAAGTCAGAAAGTATACCTGCTTGTTTTTCTTCTTCGGTCTCCTCTTCCTTCGAGGTTTTCGAGCATCAGAGTTGGAACTCACATTATCGCTATTCCCTGTCACTGTATCTAATGATCCTCGGTTTCTGAAGCCAATGCTGTTCGAAGTATTGCTAGATGTGGACATTTCAGGCTTATGTAAGGTTGGTTTCTTATTATAAGATTTTCCAAACCGCTTGTCATTAGATGAACCAGGATATGATTTTTTTGATGGCCTAGGTGGAGGCATTAATGCACGAGCAGAAATCTGCCTCTAAATGAGGTACAACAGAAACTATATTGTTAATAACTTGGCATTCATGTAAAATTAAGCAGAAAAGAAAAGTATGATAAGAAACCTGATTTCTTTCATCGCTAGACACGCCTGATGCTGCTTTACCAGAAGCACTTGAAGCTTGTTCCCTGAAGAGTAAGTTATTGGCATGTTTAAGCTATAAACACAACAGTTTAGAGAGATGTATGAACCAAGGATGTGCACCATGAACCAAGCTTAGATATACTGTCACATTAACTCAATCAACTGAGGGAATTTCAATCACTGTCCAATAACTAGAATACAAACTATATAGAAGGATAGATACAGCCTAAAGCACCTGTGTAATCCCAGAAGGCACATGAAATCGAAATGGAAATTCTGCAACTGAAAATCCCAACATGTTAACAATTACCTGGCACTTTTATCTGTCCACTCATCATCTGCATCAGCCTCATCACTTGAGCTTCCAGATAAAAAGAAATCATCCTCACTTAGATCTAGAAGTCCATCATCCTCACTACCAGTCTCTGATGAAGAAAGTTCAAGGAAAGAAGATCAGCTTCATCTAAATTAACACTTTAACACCAACAATAAATCTAAACTAACACTTAATACCAACAATAAGGATAACACGGATTATCGACTACTCTACACGGATTAGCATAAAATGAGAAATTCTCAAATACCTTCTACAAACCACTGAAGCAGAAAAATAATGGACTTAACTGATGTAGGAAATTATTTTCTAAAAGTATGATGACTGATCCAGAGAAATCATGTAGAAAAGATATCTGGATCCAAATAATTACTCGTAAAACCAACTGAAACAATCTACAATCTTTATATGCCATAATTTCGTGTATTTTTGCACAGTCACTCACCCCAAGCCAGGTGATGGCTTTAACCATCCATTGAAGTGATTACTGACTCTGACAAGAACACACTGAGTATAGAAGAACTTGACCATAGTATAACAAAATACAAATGAATGAGACATACCTTCCAAATCCTTCCCACTTGTCGCTGCAGCAACTATATTGGCCTTAATTAGCTCACGTAGTCTATTTCTTTTTTCAATGGTTTCCACATCTTCACCTCCCGTAAATAGTGGTACATAATTCTCAGTTTTGGGAAAGAACTGCAATTTAATTAGAGAAAAATGTTAAATCACTGAAACAATTAAGGAAAAATGATATGAAACGGTAGTAAACAGACATTTAATAATATTTTCCCAACCAATGTCCTTCCAGGTGAGATTTTACATGAACTGAGATTCAGTTAGCCCAGAGTTTGACCCACCCATAGTACGGCATGCTGATTTTCAGAATGAATAAATCGAGTCTTAGCCCAAATAGAGGCCAAATCTCCCAATTCACTGGCACAAGACATAGTGACCTACCTCATTCAAGCCCCCAACTTGCCAAATCACAGCAAAAACATAATCTACAAAATGGAATCTCTTCTCATAGATGAACCTCACTGACAGTTCATCAGCAAATAAAGTTTATTCCTTTTGATATTTCTTATTGCACAAATTAACTGGCAAATATCACATTTTTAAGCATGATTACTGGTAATTAAGAATTTAGGATTGTCAAACAGGAAATATCATGAGTCCACCAAAAACTGTTTGTCAATAAATGTCACAAAGACGTCACCAAATTATTGATGGATTAGAAAGCTTATGCAAGCAATACAAACACTTACCCTAACATATTCAAGATCTTGAAGAAGATCTTCTTTTGACTTAGAAAGTTGTTCAGCGAGCTCCGTTTCATGGGCCTGACCAGACAAAGCACGCAGCTGTTTCTCCATTCTCCTTATCCTACGCTCAATCTTTCTTCTCTCTACACACATATTCAAGGTCCCCAATGTTATCATTACATATTTAGATTCATCAACAGTATTTCAAAGGTTTATAAGCAAAATAAAATATGTGTAGAAAAACTTTTATTTACCAAAAAATCTGATCTTTCGATTACGCATGAATATTTTACGCTCCACAGCCAGACGATTGAGATTCTCTTGTTGTTTCTTGAGTCCATCCAACTTCTTTTCTTGGGCCTCTTTAATTTCAGGTGGCAGATCCTACATAGCAGTAGATACAATAGCAATTATCATTTCATGAAGCAAAGAGACTATAATGCTGATCACAGAACACATGTCTAGAGACGAATGACCTCCACCCAGAAAAGGGGTCAGGAGCATGGCCACTGAAACAATAAACAGAAAACCTAAATCATGCCATCACGAAAATTCTTCAAAGTCAAGAAGTTCTACTGCAGTGGGATATTTCAGCGCTTCCAAAAATGTTAGTGCATTCAGTTATCTCAGACATTATAAACAAGAAGCAACTACAGTAACTCTACTGTACTTTAAACATAATAATTTCCTAGGATTGTGGGAAACACACTCAGCTGAAAGGTCAATCCACCCCTGCAAATGCACAAACTTTTCTTACAACAGAACATACATGACATGAGTCTATTTCATCTCTACCATTGGAATGTCAGCTTATATCAACGGACAAAATGGTAAAGAAAGACCCCAACTTTTTAAATGTAATGCAAATTATCCATATACTTCAAGCAAACTCAACAAAATTACCCTAATAAAAAACAATTACAGTACTTTGCGGAGCATGCGCTCAGTAGAGCGAATTTGATTCTTGAGGCTGACAGATTTAGGCTTGGATTTCTTATCAACGGCTAGGGATTTCGGCCGCCGACGGCTGGCTTGCTGGCGCTCGTTTCCTCGGCGCTTGCCGTAGCCCCCGTGGGCCATTCTTCTTCGCCGTAGAGAGAGGGAATTTGAAAGTACTCAACGTTGGGACTTAGCTAAAGCTAAGGTGAGAGCCCCTTTGCGACGCCGACGAAAAGTGGCTGTCCGAATGACGGTGGCGGGTTCTAGGTTTCTGCTAAATTACACTATCATCAAGACTAGAGAGGCGCTGGACGATGTCGTTTTATGAACCCCGCCGCGTCCCCTCCAAAACAGCCACATTGGGTTTCTTTCCAATTGGGCGAAAAATTAGCAATTGGCCCTCAAAAAAGGGAAAATTGTAATATTAGTCTTCAATATTTGCTTAAATAGTAAATTTTGGTCTACATTATTTTAGATTTGCAAAGTAAACCATAGATATTCTTTTTATTTATTATTATTAATTTTTAACCCTTGCGTGCCTAAGTTCGAATCTATGACCGCAAAGGCATTCTCATCTATCAACCACCCCAGTCCTCGTATTAAACCATAGATTCTTTATGAATATGCCCAAATGAAATGACTTTGTGAATTCCATACAATTAATATATAAATTATTTCACTCATGTGGTGTGAAATTTGTATAAATACTTGAAAATTAGACAATAATATGTGTTTATAATATTATAGGGCCCCCTCTTTTTCTAGTGATCATCTTTGTAATATGTTAGTTTTATTTATTTATTTTTATGTGTCTTGTGATCATTTCTTAATGGTTAATGTTCATTGTCATGTAATCCTCTCCCTTAGGTAGTCTTACTTTGAATTTTATCTTGTAACTCATACATAATTATATCAGTGAACTCTTTTGATTATTTCTTATAATTTATAATCATTAATGAAAACCAAAATTTAACTTACAACTGTGCCTTCATTTAATTTCATTATACATCGAATGTGCAAATACAAATTGTCTCGGTCCCTTTAGAGTCATTACACTGCTGAGTACAACTTGCATCATGTGAAACTTCGAGAAAGTTTCACTAGCGATCATTGATTGCCACAGATGCGGTTAATCTTTTGGTGATTTAAAAGAACGACAGGTCGAATAAATTTTATATTTTTTTTTCCTAACACACTACCAACATTAGCAGCAAGAGCAGTACATGAAAATTGTTTCTGATTTTACCACCATGTTCTCATTGTTCTGCATGTCCTAATCAAATTAACACTAGAAAAACTGCTAACAAGCTTTCCATTCAGAACTTGCAGTGTTTCCCAGAAATCTTTCATCATACTCCTGCCAAAGAATCTGCAACTTCCAGAGACTATGCAAGGAAGCAAGAAGTCAGAGGAACTCTTCCATTTACAATATAATTGGTTGTTCTCCTTCCATCTCAGATATCACAATTAGAGAATCATTCAATCCAAGAGATAAGGGCTCTGATTTAGGTATTGGGTTAATAACCTGAAGTAGAAGAGATGGCATAAGAACAAGGTCTAAGGAGACAATTGAGCAACCAAAAAGTAACATGTGGCGTACCGTTCTGTTGTTTTTCACGTAGCCGATGGCAACTTCTTTCCTCAAGTTTGCTCTTTCGGCAAGCTCAGAGAATGAAGGGTTCTCACCACTTTTCATGTACAGACCAATATCCTAAAGTAGAAAGCAAATCAAGAAATCTGTGTCAGATTACTGATTACTGATTACTGCTTTATCTATGATAAGGTCTGGCCACAGTCAAGGAAAGCCTTCTAATCAATCTAGAAAATCCTATATGGGCTATGAGGTCTGGCAACTTTTGTTTGTATATTTCCTTAAAAAACCTTTGTAGTAGCTCACACTTGACATAAAATGACATCAGAGACTAAAATGTTCGTGCTGCTGTGGGGGGTTACCTTAATGTATATTTCATCTCCCTCGGCGTTAAGGATGTCTTTCCAAACCTCATTCAGTTCACTGTTTTCCGCCACTGCCAAATGCAAGGATTTTTCAAGGGTTAGTTGAGTGGTTTTCACAGAATCTTTCTACTTCAACAATCCAAGTAAGCGAGAAACATTCTTTGAAAACAAGGAAGAAAATAACCTTGTGCTGTGACAAGGCTCATAATTTCTTCTGCAGCAATGTATGTAAGCGATGGCTTGATTCTGGTAATCTGCGTTATCAGAAGATTCACATATCAAATGGGAGAGACAAAAATGTTCACGTTGACAGATTCAATCAATCTTCAGGCAAGCAAAGCACGGTAAGGTAGATAACATACCTGCTTCCCCAATTTGGAGTCAAGAATTTCGGCAACTAGATTATTTACCTAAAGTTGACTCACCAATTAGTTTTTGAGACAGATATAAAGCAAGATGTGGACAATACCATGACAAGATGAATGCCTTTCTTTTGCTCTATGAAATATGTTAAGATATGCAACAATGGATATGTCTTTTAGGAAGATAATTTGAACCCTTCTCAAGTTCAGACAACTTTAACTAATCAAAAAATCACCAACAATTTTCTGAAGAAGATAAAATGGTTAAATTTGTAGAATGAGACTTTTATAGGTTTAAGATGCTAAGAAATATAGATCTCAAAAGCATTATACTAAACTGTCTTTAAACAGGATGAGAAAAGGTCACACTTTAACCCCAAGATTGTCGCAAATAGTTTCAGCAAGAAGCAGTGCAAATGCCGAATGCTTGTCTGCCTTGGATGGATCTGAAACAAGATTAAACAGAATCAAATACCATGTCAATTTTCTGGAAAAATAATTCATCACCAAAATTACCTCCAATCAGCCACTCTCTATCTGATATAACAACAATGGAAAAGGGAACGTCTTCATTTTTCTTAGAAGACTTCTGAATGTTTCTGATGGTATCCTTTAAAGTTTCATAATCCATCGGGTTTCCAATCTAACACAACAAATGAACACCCGTAGAAGGAAAGAAAATGAAAATGTATTAAGGGAATGACAATAAGAAAATCATTTCCCGATGAAAAACTGATTGAAGCAATACCCTGTGAGACACTTGGACGTTTTTCAGCCTTCCTTGACCTGCAAGTTTGCTCGCCTTATCTCTGTCATCCAGTGGCACATCTGACAAAACTTCCTAGAGATGAAAAGTTAATTAAAAGGCATCGTAACCCAGATGGCGACAGTAAGTGGTACTTCATCAGCTCTATGTGCAGCAGTACTTGGTG
Source organism: Leptodermis oblonga (assembly GCA_016801395.1). Taxonomy (NCBI): domain Eukaryota; kingdom Viridiplantae; phylum Streptophyta; class Magnoliopsida; order Gentianales; family Rubiaceae; genus Leptodermis; species Leptodermis oblonga. Next base: position 46,665,539 of record CM028754.1, read on the forward strand.
AAAGTATAATGTGTAGTCAGTAAGAAATTTTTGCTTAAAACCACAGAAAAAACAGGTCATTTGGCTTATGAGACGCAATAGAATACCACAAAGTGCAGAGTTAGAATCACTTCCGAGTCAATGGTGCTTGAGAATGTATAAATGATTGTAAAGTAGCATATGCTGCATTGCTGCTAAAGAATATCAAAACATACCAATGAGCTTCCAGGGCCAAGATAGTTATTATATTCTATAATCATTTCCACAACGTCAGGGCGCCATCCTAGCATCAATATGTACTCTTTAGGACCTGGATATGGGTCAGATGCCTGCATCAAAATAACAAAATATTCAGACAGGGAGAAGTTTACACATGATCATATGAGCAATACTTTTGCATGATGGAACACCTTTGAGACAGATTTCGATCGTTTGACAATTTTCTCTAGCCTGGCTCTTGTAACTTCAAATGCTCGACCACGTAGCAGACCATCCTTCTTAAGAGTTTGAGTATCATGAAAGGAATTCTCATCTTCAGTAAAACTTGAAATTACAAGCTTGGGTTTCTTCTTTCCAAGTACAGGTGAAATAAATAACACCTGAAAGTTTACAGCATAAAACTTTTGAGGGAGATAAATGCTTACAAGAATAAATACCATGTTGGAAACTACATAATCAGAAGCTCAAACAACATCTCCTTTGAATTAAACTTTCAGATTGTAGCAGATTTTTCAGCCATAGTTTACGAATTATAGTTCCTAATATATGTTCCAGTTCCTCTATACAGGAAGCAACCTTCCACCATCCCAAAAAATGTATATATTACAGAAAAGATGTCCGAAAGAAAGAAAGTTCTTTCTGGATTACATACTTTGTCTGTTTTCTGAATAACTTCATCATCATTCGGGTGGAAATATATCTTCCCATCACGATAAAGGCCACAAACAATAGCCTGAGGAACAAAGATAAGGAGACTTATTTGATGAAGCCAAGAAATGCAGGAATCTGTAGAATTAAGAAAAGCCCTTACCTCCTGAAATCCATATCTCAATTGCTGGTACTTCAAGCCAACCAAATCCGGAAAGCAGCAAAGGTTAAACACATTTTCTGCAATATGAAACATAAGCTGGTAAATTTACAAACAACTCACCGCTCGTGATGTAGGAGGATGAAATGGAGTAAGAACCTATGCATTACAATTGTAGGAAGAAAGAGATGTCAAAGATCTTTGTACAATTTAGGTGAACATGGAAATAAAATAATAAAAAATAAAGTTCTATATGTTGCATTAACCTGGAAGAGGATCCCTTCATGAAACGTCAATAAACTAACATACCAAAACCAGAATCTAAAGTAGGAGCAATTTTTTATAAAGTACAATATAGTAGCCTTAACTCCAAGAGAGGAGAACTAGTTTGCCAAGGCCCAGTGTTGGATGCTCTAAATCTGGTATTGTTCAAAAGCTTGAATCAGTTGGAAAGATGCAGCAGAAAGAAAACTCATATATAGTGTAGCATAAGATTCACTTATGGGTTCCATTAACAATTACCACATTGAGACTGAGAAGAAAAATTATTATCTACAGTCCATGTATCAGGACAAATATCCATCAAATATCACCCATTGAGAAATTCAAGAGTTTTGTTCAATCAAAAGCTGTACATTACTTCTGTAATTGAGTAGATGTCTGTATATCTTTATGAGTCCTTTCTGCCGGGAGCATTGAACAAGTAATTTGGATGAAACATTTTCAATAGGCTCCACTTTCAACCCTGAAATTGTTTTTAGAAGATCACAAGTGTTGGAATTTGACACCTGCATTGCAATTGAGACAGAATTAGAACCCTTACAATGTTAAATCTGGGAATGAAGCAGTACTAACTATCAGAAACATACCTCAACAACAGTTGGCACAGAGACCATTCCCTGAACTGGTTGAAGGGCAAGAACAGAAAGAAGTGCATCTGTGTCAACTTCATACCTAAGAAATCAAAGCCTCAACATCAATAAAGACATGTATCACAAAAAAAGGAAATACAGTCACATTGTCTTACTTTTTCTTTCAAATGAATGCAGTGCCAGATAGCACCAAAATAAAACAATTAAAAATAAGACGAAACAACTTTTACTAAGCACTAATACTTTGATTACAGAGTCATCCATAGACCAACCATTAGATAGAGTACACTCCCATGATTTATTGAATCTCAACTTCGTAAAATCAGTTGTCATTAGCAACGTACTCATGTAAAGCAATCAGGTGCCAAATGAAAATTTCATACTGTAATAAACTAATTTGAGTGACAGCAAATCATCCAATAGAAATCACAAGTATTTGCTCCTTCATTTCCGACGAAAAAGGAAATAAGACTTGAAAGGAAAAGAGATGGAAAAAAGAACTCCTTTAACTTTACTTGTACAATACAGGCCAAGTTCTCACTTCTTACCTATCACCCTTTGGGGGCAATATGATTATGGCCTTTGCTTTGTTAGCTCCAGCTCTTTCAAACGATTTAGTCATATTTGTGCTGCAACTGTATTGCCAGAAGTTATAACATAAGATTCAAAACAGGAAGGGTTCATAAGGTAATCAAAGAAAATTATATATATGAGCAGATGCAAATGGAGCCTAAAATACTGTCCTTTTTGTCAACATTATCGTGGTCATCCTTCAGATAAGAGAAGAATATCCTTGACATTCATGATACAACCCAACTCCGATGCCAAGGTTTTATTATGCAGGAAAATTATTGATTTCTGATGAAAAGTAGCATACCTCTTTGAAAGAACATCAATATGATTGAGATCCTTGGCAATGTTCTCAGCTATCCTATCCATTTGCTTTCGTGGAAGATCAGATATAAGAAGAACTCTCTGTCTCCTATGGACACATACCTACTGAATCATAGGTGTGCAGCACCACAACAGCACAGGTAAAAGGAGACCAATATGAACATTAAGCCAATACCTGGAAGTTGCAGTACCTAAGCGAACAGCAAACTCGTGATACTTATTCAACTGCTTAAGTATGAACGTCAGATGACTGTTGATGCCACAGATAATTATATGATCAGTCTCCAGAACTTGTATTTGAACCCCCTCTCTGAGTCTTTGCATGTTATGCTGTACAAAGGCTAGTAAGAAGATGCGCTGCTGATAATCAACTTACAAAAATACAAAATCTTACTAGTGCTTACCCTAAATTGCTCTGTCATTGTGCTCAACAGGCGAGAATAGAATAGAATACCCCATATAGCAAGACTAAACCCAATAACACGTTCAATTCGTGTTTTTTGCTGCAGTTAAAGCAAAGCTTGTATTAGAAAAACTGCTCATATCACATATGCAGTGACCAAAATAAGAATTGTTACAGCCTATCAAATGAGAAATCAGATGAATCAAAGGAATCGAACTTTCAGATGCGTAGATGATGAACAAAGGCATGCCCAGGCCTCCCAAAAGCATTCCTCGAGGGATTGTGAATTACCCCTGCATATCTCAATATGAAAAAATAATGAGAATCTAAAACTGGGAAGGGCTGACCATTACCTTGGCTACAGCAGAATGGTCAATTGAGAACGGAAAGAAGCGCAGAGATTTATAAAAAAATGTTAGTTTAGTGAGATTTAAAGAAAAATTTTAATCTCAATACTTCACAAGAGTTTAGTCTCATATTGAATTCTGTAGATTTGTCTTTCAGCGGTTGTTCAAATTATAAAAACTCGTTGATCAGAAGTTTAAAAATTATAATCACTAATGACTACTTTTCTGGAAGATCTTATGTGAGATTCAACGGCATGTGAATTCTTCTAATCGATTTAGTGTATAGAAAATTCAACCTGAATGCATCTTATAGTGCATGGCAGACTGCTACAACACCCTATGTAGAATTTTTCAGCCATCTCAATTTTAATGGGATAAATCTTCTGTACGCTAAAAGTATGAATTTTATGTGCATGACTGAAATCAAATTTTCACTGCAGCTTCCAAAAGCTTTACTCTACTCTTATCAATGATTTATGGTCTAATTTCATACTGGCAACCTGTGACTAAAACTCTAAGCTGTCAATGTACTGAAGATAAATCCTTTTATGGTTGCTAGATGAACATCTTACCTTATTTTGTAGAAGAGGAAACCACCAATGATGACAAATGACAAACATGACAAAAGAAGCACAACAAAAAATCTGCACAAGTCCACAACAAAATCATCAATATCAGAATGAAGAACATTGTTAACGCCAACGTGGATCAAAAGATGGCACGGTGGCTCATTCGTCAGATAAAAATGCATGAACTGGCAGGATAGTACATTTCACCAAATAAGAATGCATGAAATGACAGATTCAAAATATATTAGCAGGTATTGGATCGTTTCCCAAGGAGACTTGATGCACAAATAATAAATCAACACCACCTTATCCTTCACATAAAATTCCACATATTGTAACAAGTATTGGTTCTGGAGATGCATGGTTAGATCATAAATGGTTCATACTAATAACTCGGCACCGAACCACGTAAGCCTTATTTCCTATAGCTCCAGTTGATTACCTTTACATGTATAAATTAAGGTCAAGGACAACATTCAACCTGCTTGAAGAAAATAATCTATGGAGATCATGTAATTAATTATATTATGACACATTTCAATGACAAATATGAAAACTAAGTGAATGTATAATACTTACGTGGCAACATTTCTCTCAAGCTGCACATTGAATAAATAAATTAACCTTGAAAGGCTCCATCTTATATCTTGCAGTGCAGGCAATGAAACATCCAGTCGAAGGGGAGTTGGTTTATTCGCAGAATTAGACATACAAGCGAAAGGCAAATTCCTAACCGGGTATGTACAAGTTACATAGAAGATAAACTCCTGTAGTGCACTCAATCTTGTATTGGTGAAAACGCACTGTATTAATCTAACTATGAAATAAGATGTTGTGAATGCTATCATGAGTTTCACCTGTTTTCCCTGCAGAAGCTGTAACAGGAACATCATCAGCTACTATCAGCATGCGAAAGAGTAATTAACAATACATTTACAGATTAATAAGTACTACTTAGTTTATCTAATATAGAAAGGTCAATTGAGAAAGTAGGTTAATAAGCTACAATTATGTCTGCCTTTTCTTAAACAAACATTCAAACTCGAGTTCAATTAGGCTTGACCTTGATCTAAGAGGGAACAAACTCAAGCTCAACAAGAAATAAGAATGATCCCCGATAAAGCAAAGCCGCACCTAATTTGGGTTTAAGATAATTCCCAAGCTGAAATTCGGTCAACGAAATTTTCATCTAAAATGTAGGCATGATAGTAAATTATAGAACACTTTAACTTGGGAAAGATTCGATATTAATTTTGATACTGTAGGCAGTACCCTGCACCTGGAAAACACTCTGCACCACCATCTTTTGGAATCTACCATCAGACTTATTTAACACATTCTTATTTGCTGAAAGACCTGACTCCGAAGACTTCATATGACAACTGATCTTCCATTTCCCTAGCAAAAGATAATATTAATAATAACTATTGGTGACATGAAATGGTGGATTGAAATAACAACAGTAAACAGCATAATACTGAAAAAATTAATTAAGTTGATGAACAACAATGGAAACTCAAATGTACAAGGAAAACACGACACGACCCTATGTATAGTTGCAAAAAAGTAAATCTGCCATCGACCTTCTGGATTTGGTTTTAACTTTATATTTGCCAAACTTTCTAACATCAACAAGGTAGAAACAATCACAAAATACTCTACCAAGTACCAAGTTTCTATTAAGAAATGCATATCTCCACATAGAAACTTGTACTATGTATTCGACAGTCAAGTGCATTCACATTCATAACAAATATCTTTAACTAACCTTTGTTCCCAATTAACAAACCGGGCCGAGGCAAATCTGACTGGAGGTTGCACCTGCAGGCATCCAGCATTGACTTTCACAATATTGAAGTTATTCCTTAACAGAATCATTGAAACAATCTAGCCTATAAGTCAAGCCATTAATGTTAAGAGAAGTCCTTTGACATAACTTTGCCAAAGACTATTCTTCCAGTTTTCCTGAGAGTTTAACAGAACTAAATGCATCCCCAAGTAAAGCAACATTGCAACAAGGGCAGTCAAACCAACAAATACAAATAAAAAGGTTTAACTTTATGCAAAAGATAAATGCAATTTAATAAACGAAAATGCAAGTCAATAGGAAAAAACAGAGATAATAAACATTGAAGAAAGATCACCTCCTCAACGGATAAATCTTATCCAATCTCAGTATAGGTGTCAATACGCATGGTCTGGAGCTGTACAATTGAAGCTGAAGCATCCCTTTTGAACAAAGCGGATGAATTGAAAAAGGGAAGCGAAAAAAAGTTGTCTTCTTTAAACTTTTCAGAAGATGGGATCGTGATTTGTGAAGTGAAGGAACCCCGAAAGCGTCGACCCTTTTGAAAAGTGCAAAAGAAAAACCCAATAAGATGGAACTTTGATATTTTCAAATGGTGAAATTGATTGTTCGCTAAAGGACGATTGAAGGTGGGAATTGAAAAGGATTCTTCAACAACGTTATCAATATCAATATCAAGCGTGGTGGAGTGGAATTCAGTGATCAGTCACCCACCTGGAGTATTACTAAAAGAAAGGGTTGTTTTTCGCGTCATTTTGACAACCCAAAAGCTGATGAAGATAGCGGGAGTTTATAAAAATCTCAACTTGCGCTTAGAATGAGAGAGCTGTAAAGTTCTGAAGTACGAGGTACAGTACTAAGGTTGGGATTTGGAAACAGAATTGTTATTTGCGTAACATTTTTTTGCAAAAAGTTTATTTTACTCTTTAGCTTAAAAAAAAAAATATCAGACAGCATTTGATTTTATAGTCACGAGAACTATCCATATTACACGGTATGTAAATAATCTACACATTTTTTCGGATAAAGTTGGTTTTTTGGGCCTATGGACGGGATTTTGAGAAAAATCCCTCCCGGGCGAGGTTTCTGGTGCGGTATTTGACCAGAAAATACCGCCCATTGTGGGCGGTATTTCAGAAAATGTTGGGCGGTATTTCAAAATGGGCGATATTTTGCCAATGTTCTTGTAAATAGTATGAGATTTTATGGGAAAATTTTTTTTTTTTAATACCTAAGGGCAAAATAGATTTTTTTCACAGAAAAATGTTACTGCAAATAGTAAATTTAGTACTTAATAGTTCAATTGGCAGGCTTTATAACTTTTTTTATATTTAAAAAACATAAACCCTCGATGTCATATAAAGAGTCATTTTCCGAGGAAATGAAAATTATCCCAATAAAATAGTTTCGTTTATATTTGTTTACGTTACATACTTATTAATATAATAATGTTTAATCTATAGTTAATCCTTATTTAGGAAGTAATTATATATGTAGAAAATATAGTGTTAAATTACTTATTTGATATATTATATCTTACCACTCATACTCAACTGTACATTTAACAAAATTCTTTTAGTAGAATAGAAGAGGTATTTTATACGTTTTTTTTATAAATTATAAAGAAAGGAAGAAATTTTTTTATTAGAATGGCCAACGTCAACATCCCATATATGTGGTCCTCTTCTATCAAGCAATTTTGTACATATGTGAGTTGTTTTTTTTAGCATGAAGGTACTCTCGTGCAGTGTGCCCGAATTATGCCACACAGTCACAAATTCAAAAATTACGGTTTAAATTTTTTTAAAATGTTCAATATACATATAAACTTATTTTTGACAATTAAATATATTGTAAAAAAATTAACAAAAAACTATACACTAGTAATAAGAGTATAGGAGATAATTAAAGAGGTTCGGGACTACCCCACCCCCTTAGCTCTGCCCTTCATCCCACAATTCTTTTCAATGTTGGAATCATGTTCACCAAGCACAAACAACCCAAAAAACATTTTCATCATAGAGTGTCTACCGATTTAGTGCACGCGTATTAACTTTAAATTTTCAATTATTATGATTATGTTATAATAACACACATATTGATTTTAGCTATTGAAATATTACATATTAAGTTTAAATTCTTATGTATTGGGTTTATTAGCTAATATACCCTTATTGAAAGTAATTTATTACTCTTAATTATTAATGTGTGTAATGCTTCGTTTGATAACCAAGATTCAGCACTTAAAATAAATGATTAAGAGCTTATTCGCATTAAGTGTGTTTGATAACTGTTAATCATAACTCTTAATGAATTAAGTGGTTCTGAAGTTAAATGCTTAATCGATTAAGTGCGTTTGATAACCAAAACTTGAATAACTTAATTAAATAAGTGGGTTTGAAAAATAAGTATAATTCCTGCCTAACAAATAAGTGATGAGCGAATCACTTATGACTGAATCTGAATCGAAAAAAATATTTTTTTTCTCTTTAAATTTTCTCATTTTTTGTATCATTATTTCTCTTTTTTTTTTTATAATGTTTTTAATACTTTTTAAATTTGATCAATTCGAAAAAAAAAAACAAAAGTAATTAATTTTATAACTATAAAAAATTTAAAAATAAATTATCATATATTTTTATAACTTTATTAAAAATATATAAATTTAATGTTAAAAATAAATTATTATTTTTTATTTTTAATAATTTAATAAGATTCAGACTTCAGTTTTCAGATTCAGACTTCAGTTTTCAAATTTCAGACTTCAGTCTTAATTTTAGATATTAAATTTTAGATTTTATCAAACAGAGTCATCTAATGAATTCAAATTTCTGACTTCAGATTTTAGATTTCATACTTAAGTTTTCAGACATAAGTTTTATCAAACTAAGCCTAAATCTTGCAAGTTAATAAAGTTATTGACACAAACTAAGAATTCATTTTACAAACGTAAGATAACCAGAAAGTTATTTTTAAATTTAAATGTGACTGTTTTTATTATTATTTTTGCTAATAAGTGAGGAGGGACAAAACTCAAAAGTAGAGTCTAGCGTTCAAAGTTATAGCCTAACGATTTATACCACAAACTGATTTTTTATATATCGGGGTTTGAAACTCACCTGAGGTGTGAAATGCGTAGTGAATGTATTGTTTAGTGGACCTCAATTCCAAAAAAAAGAAAAGAAAAAAAAAGGTAAAGTAGAGTCTACATCAAGACAGGTGGTCTCTACCCACATTCTGCCATCAAATCTCACGGGCTACCCTGTAAAGAGTGGAGTATGGACCAGAATCCAGATGTGAACAAAAAAATTATCCAAGTAATCCAAACAAAGTACGGAACTTGTCCGATGTTATGAAAACATGTATATACTAATTTGAATTATGAGTTGACATATTATGGTTATAAATTTACCTTTTGAAATATCGTATATTGAGTAGTAATTTAATGTTTTGTAGTTATCAGTTTAGTTGCTAATTTAACCTTTGATGTATCTTGTTTAATTGTTAATATATTACGTAATAAGTTTAGACTCTAATGCATTGCGTTTAGCATGATATATTACGCATGTTTATGTTAGCCTAAAATATATCCCGTATAACAAAAATACATGTATCAATTTAGATGCTTAACTATTTTTGTGAAATAGGTAGTGTGGTTTGACATGAGAATTCTCTAAAACATTTAATAAACATGACACTATCATATTGAGTACAACATGTATCATGTATGTAATAGTTTTTCCTTTGTTTGGTTGTAGCTTGCTCCTTCGAAAAGCATATCATATTTATTTCAGAAAAGGAAAAAAAATTTTAAAAAAATGCATAAAACGTATTAAACTACTTTGTGGTGTGGAAGTACAAGTTCCCACTGATAGTGGATGCCTGTCAAGAACGTGGTGTGACATTGGTGTAAAAGTGCAAGCAGTGTAAGTCTTCGATAGTGGTGTAAGTTTATACTGAGTAAATACCCCATATGTGAGTTGTATATAGATGCCCCAAAGTAAACGAAAAGACTAAAAACAAATCAATCGTGATTGAACGAATTCTAACAATTTTTTTAAAAAAAGTACTACCACGTTAAACACATGGTTCGTTGGCGCCAGCTTCAAACCTTCCGTTCAAATTCAATTGTTGTACAGTTGCATGCACATGTTCCATGAATATCCATCCATCCAACAATCTTAAGATTCGATCGATTTGGAAAACATTTTTTGCGGGGACCGTTCTGCTATTTGAAGGTACCCCTTTAATAATGAATGAAATGACATAAATGCTCGTAACTCTTTAAAATTTATCTTTTGTCTTTCATTATACATAAATTCAAATTTCACCCTCTAGTAATTCACCATTTGAAATGGTGAAAGATTTCACTCAAATTTTTTTCATACGAAGCATGGATGATAATTACGTTGACGACTCATATTTTACTGTGAGACAACTTTGTGTTTATATTTTGTTCTAAATTTTTATGGTTAGAAAGGCTGTTTTGCATACTTACGCCCGAGCTTGTGGCTGACGTTTTTGAAAACTTACCGTACTCGTAGGTTTTTAAAAAGCTGTGGACTCGAAGGAAGGTTTTGAACTTCCTCCTGGTCGGGGAAGTTTTCAAAAATTTCCTCCAACCTGTGGCGGAGGTTTTTGAAAACTTATGCCTGAACCTAGCGGAGGTTTTTAAAAACTTTCGCACTGTTGAAAGAGCTTTATCTTTTTCTTTTTGTGTGAGATGTTTGAGTGTCAAATTACAATAGGGTTGGTTTTATCTTTCGGAATTGTTATTTGCAGGACTCATTTTACTAAATACATAATACCTTTTAAAATTTTAAGTAGTAAAAAGACAAATATAATACCTTCATAGTTTCTAACTTTATATAAAAAAAATTTACCTAACTTTTTAACTCAGGGAAAATCGCCTGCCCTGGGCAATTTTCCCAGAAAAAATCGCCACATGACGGCCTTTTTTTCAGGTTTTCCCGGTCATTCGTCGGAAAATAGTTTTTCCGGAGAAAATTTACCCAACTTTTTAACTCAGGGAAAAATTGCCTGGCCTGGGCGATTTTTTCTGGGAAAATCGCCACAGGACGGCAATTTTCTCAATTTTTCCAGCGAAAATCGCCCAGGCCAGGTGATTTTCCCTGAGTTAAAAAGTCGGGTAAATTTTTTTTTTTTATAAAGTTAGAAACTATCAAGGGTATATTTATCTTTTCACCACTTAAAATAGGTAATGTATTTAACAAAATAGGTCATGCAATTAACATGCCACTTATCTTTTCATTCATTAAATTTTCAAGTGTTTGTGACGAAATTTGACTTAGCCTATCATTAGTGTTCGACTTGATTGTAACCAGAAATTTTCATGGGTCATACTTTATTTGCTAAATTCATTTTAAGTTCGTGTTAAATTTTTGTATCTAATAACAAATTGTCACCCCCGATTTAACATGGAATTTTAAAATTATCAACCACGTAAAAAATAAAATAGAAAGTAGCTTTGTGCTCAAGCAAATTATCTGCAAATAACACTACCCATCGATTTCCATGAGTGTCAGAGGCTCAAATTATGGTTAAAAGAAAAGAAAAAGAAAAAAAATCGTTTTGGTTCTCAGAATAACGCATCGGCATGGCCATCGTTGTTGAACCAAATGTTCCATCAATCTCAGCTCCATTATCGCCGGCCATCTTTCTATTTCTGTTTTGAGCCAGCCCTCGTCGAGCAGATCGATCCAGGCGTCAATGTCTTCAGCGCAGGGGGAAGACAGACGATTTCTGGGATTGCGTGGCTTTCGCAGGCCAGTCCCAAAGTTTTCTTTCTATTTCTGTTTGAGACGGCCTTCGTCGAGCAGATCTATTCAGGCGTCAATGTCTTTGGCCGAAGGGGAGAAGACAAACCATTTCTGGGATTCTCAAAGTCCAGTCGCAGCTCAACCTATCACCATGACCCCAACACAGCAATCTCTTATTGCACTAATCAGTTATCATCTTCATCAAATGAGTAAGCATGACAATAGTCATTTATCAAAACCACTTGTTTGCAACTCGACTCATTTACACCCTTATAAGGATGGGAGCATGACAGCGATCATTTATCAAGAACTACTACTTAACACATTCCAATTTATCTTATAGCAAAGTTATACTTACAAGCAGCCGTTCACTTTCGCGGCTCCACTATCCACAAACTACAAAGAGAGCATCCCCACAATTCCACAGCCAAAAGTGGGGAGTAAATATTTCAACTTTTTGGTACATTACTTCCTCCATTAAGCAATTTAATACTGACCAAATACATTAATTGGTCAAGCTTATGAGGGAATCACATCATTCCTTATCTAAAGACCAATAGAACTCCAAGGGAAAATCAGACCAGACCAACAGGAAGGCAGGAAAATGAACCAAAAAAGAAAAGAAAAACCAAATGCTATCTGACTAAGAATGCATTGCAATGGATTGGAGGAGCAACTATAACTGCAGATACAAACGATATGAGCGGATGGCGTTGGGAGTTCTAAAGGCAAATTTGAGAAGCTAGCTTTCATGAAGGGGCTGCTGGTTCGGGCTTCACAATCGAAGGATCATCTGATTGGAGTGTAGGATAAATGAGCGCAGCAAGTGATATGGGCATGATGCAGAGTGATTTCGACTGAAGAAACTGCATGGCAGCACCAACATCCTCTTCCATAAGCTTGACTACTTCTCGTTCAGTTTCCTCGTTAGACCATTTCTCCCAAACTTGCTGGTTTGATAGCCTGTCCCCTGAGTCACCCTATACCGGAGAGCCAGAATTTATATCAGCCAAGAAGCACTTTTATGGAAAATGAGAAGAAATTCTTTGGAAAATTGTAGGAAGCTGGGTCAGTGCTCATCAGTCAATTGGATTAAAGAAATTCATCTTTAAGAAATACCTCAACAGACTGCAGTGGAATGTCAGCAACAAGTTGTGCCACTGCACCAGCCCCCCCAAGCCTACTCATGCTCAGTACCTGATAAGTCATTCATTTGAAGAAAATCAATTAGCCATTATCAATAAAATAATGTGTCACAAAAACCATAATCAGGATTTTACAAGATGACAAATAAATAAAAAACTAAAGTCTTCATGCGCAAATGATGTGACCATCGCCCATCCCTTTTGAATCCCCCTCTGTTAACACTTGATTTCCACCCCACAAATTAGAAGGCAAAATGACAGAAAAAATCAAATGAACCATTAAATGGATCCTCATCACTCAAAGATGCCTTGGGTATACTTTCTTGGTCACAAGCTTCTGATAAAAGCAGCTTACTAAGAATTCACTAGCAAAATATGATGCACAATAATATGATAGTTGCTCGAAAGATGAGCTATTTAAATGTCTACAATACTGACATGACCTCACCTTGACTTGAAGCCTCAAGAACTTCACGTAATCTAGGATCTCATCAAGCATTGCAGCTCTGTCTGTCTGCCAAGGAACAGGAGAAGGAAAAGAAAATTAAAAACCTTTGTAAGTATAACCATAGTCAATAGTATATGGTTCAAGAGTGACTATAACACTATTCAAAAGTATCTATTGCAACAGAATAGAAGATTTATTTTGCCTGTGAAAAAATCTTGTTCAATATTAAGTCACTTAAATAACCATAGTGCGAATCTAATAATGCAAAAAAAAAAAAAAAAAAAAAAAAAGTGAATAAAAATATGACTTCTAACTAATTTACAATCCAGGGGAAAAAAGGCACATCTTCAGAAAGGTTGCAATGTTGTTAACGTATGCACATGTTATTAATCATAAATAAATTTAATGATCATAGTCAGTAGCAGCACATTGATATATCTATGCTTACTAAACAATACACCAACCAACCAGTCTAAGCTAGAATTTTAGGATATATAAGTTTGAGACATCAGTGTATCATATTATGTTTACAATTCTGCATCAATATCTGCCAATAAGCTTTTGATGGAAAATTAATTCTAGGACAATAATGACAGAGATAAGCTGTAAAGATTAAAAGAAAAAAGATGATCTTATCAAAAAATCAGGTAACTGAAGCACTCCCCAGAAACTAAAGATTTTTCTCCACAAGTATTACATACCTTGTTACAGCTAGGAACAAGTTCCTGCAAAGCCTTTATTCTTTCTGATATCCTCTCTCTACGTAACTGTGAAATGGAGATGAATGCATTTCAGAAAAAAAAAAAAAAAAAACCCTTCAAATGGCTTGACTATCTAAGCTCTATTACCCGCTCAGCAATACTATGGGGATCTGTGGCTTGTCCCCTTCGAGCCCGAACCCTTGGCCTAATGCTAGGTGGATGTGGCACAGTCACAGCAGTGCTTAGCGTTGGTTGGCCTTGAAAAGCCTGCAAAAGCATCTCAAAGTTTCAACATTATGACCTTAGTCCATTCTATGTCGTTTGGAATTCACTGAAGTTACTACAAGATATCATGGACAAAAAATAGTAACTTTCAAGATCAACTCTACATAGATAGCCACAAGACTCAGTAATAACTATGCACTTCCAGCATTCAACAATCAAAACTATTATTTTACACTATACTACAAAAGAAAGAAGAAAAAAAAAAAGGTATATTATCCAAAATATCTTACCCTAGTTCCACAATCTCTTCTTGAAATTTTTTTTCTATGTATGTATTCAGTAGCATACTTAACTTATGGATCGGTCCATAATGCCTTGGACTCGTCTGAAATCAAATTTATACATGTTCTTATAGCTCCTGATCCTAAACGAAACTATTCAAAACTAAACGAGTGTGATCACCAGATAACATCATCATACTACCGGATATAAGAATTCAGAACCTCCAATTCCAATAATTAAACATGCCATCAATCGCTAGGCTACATGATCCATAAATGGAAAACCCAAAAATGATAACAAACACTTAGGTATCTTGGTACACCAGCAATCAGAAATTAAACCAAAAGGTCTAAAACTAGCACTGAGAGTAAAACAGAAAGTTACATGTTGGACCTGAGGAGCAGTATGCCGCATCCCATGAGGCTGTATATGTTCAAAGGCAGGATACAAACTTCCCATATTCACTGATTCTCTTTCCTGCAATCAAAAAACGAAATATCAAATAGAAGAGTTTCAAAGTCAGGCCCTTCTCACAATTTCACCATTTCACTGCGAAACCTGTGACAGTTTTTTCCCCCCCTTCATTTTTATCCAATTTACAGCAAAACCTAATCTTCAATACGATATGAAGAGAAAAAAAGGTAATAAATTTACAAAGCTTACAGCTTTAACGCCAAAAGCTCCGGTATCAGTGACGTCATCGCGGCCGCTATCCAAGCTCAAGCCTAAAGGAAAAAGCTGCGGATGATGGTGTAAGCCACCGCCAGCGACGGAGCTGAGCTGGGAGACAGCTGAGGTGAGTGAGGCCGTGTCCGATGAGCTCCCAACATCGTTCACCGGCAAGCCAGAGTAAGAAGGGATTTGGAGAATTTGCTCCAGGAAGTCATCAGGGGCGTACCCTTCGTGAGGTGGTGGGTTGTTCGTCGCCATCACTGGAGCCCGTCGGACGGCGACGGAGAATTTTCCGGGAAGAAGTGTCGCAGAGAGAGAGAGAGAGAGAGAGAGAGAGAAATGGAGGGGGTTTTCTCGCAGGGTATGTTTGTCCGTTTGTCGTCCGGTGCTGCTTTTTGTTGGGTGCTTATTAGTGCGTTTGGAAAGTGTGAGGACTTTTCGTTTTCGGTGGCTAAATTTGGGGTTCAAATGTCTAATTTTGAATAAATTTTGGGGAGCAATGTAAAAAGTTATATATTTGGCAAGGGACTTTAATGCAATAACATTATTTAATTTTTAACTGATCAATGATTTCATCATAGAATAAGATGAATTTTGGTGGAAAAATATTGGAAAAGAAAATCAAAATTACAATTGGCCAATGATCATTATATATATTCTTATTCTTTTAGTATGTGAATCAGAAGAAGAAAATCAAATTTGTGGACATTTATTTAAAGAAAAGAAAAGATAATATTAAAATGCATACATGGACAACTAAATCAAATAAAATGAATACATAAATGGAAATAAAATAGACAATAAAATTAGAGAAGAAAAAATATATAAATCAAATCAAATCAAATCAAATGGAGAATAAAAAGATCTAAATAGAGTTTTCAATTGGTATATATATCTATTAGGAAAATCACTAAATTAGTCCTTTAAATTGTCTGATGTTTTACTTTGGTCCCTTAATTAAATTTTTTTTTATATTCACCCATGAACTTCAAAAATAGTTCTTAATATTATCCTGGACCCAAATTATTCTTGGAACTGTTTTCGAGTAACACGTAAATTGTTTCAAACTAAATTAAGAGACAACGGAGTAATATTTTTCCCTTTTTCATTTTTTGTTCCAGTATACATGTATGAATTAGCGAAATTTGAGTTTGAAATTATTTTCAAATTAACAATAAATATGTCACGTTTTCAAGTTAATGAATCATCAGGAACAAATTAATAAGAGTAAATCTATATTATATTTTTAAAGACTAATGATACATTTTTTAAATAATTTTCTCAATTTTTTAACTCAAGTGAGATATCACGCATTCATTGACTACATTTTTATAAAATAATTATTAATGTTATATTATTGACAAATAAATGTATAATATCTCACTTAAATTTAAAAAAATTGAAAAAATTATTTGAAAAATGTATTATTGCTCATTTTTAAATGAATAGATTGTGCTCTCACGAAAAGACAAATGGAATAAATAAATAAAAATTGTTATAGGACGGAAAGAGTCAAACCTCCTAATCCTACAAAATAGCTTTCAGACAGAAACCATTACTTTATTATCCTCTCCTCTTTCAATTTCAACCAATACTATTACAGAAAGCAGAGACTTTATTTGACTACTTTAAAGCTTTCTAACTTGGATACAAAAGTCACCAAACCAAACAGCACTTAACAAGCAAGTTGAGAAAATTGCCAATTCATTCATCAAAACATCATTATTAACAAGAAAATTGCAACCAATAAACCAGAACGCATGAAGTAGTGGAGAAAACAGAAGAATCTACAAACACAAAAGCTTATGTGTATATGCCATGCTAATTTTCTCTGTATCGTTCCAATTTGATCGGATGTCACCGAAGGGGCGGTTTGCATAATCTATCTTGCTGTCACAGGGGCCCTGGGAGATGATCTTTCTTCAGAATAATCAGAGAGGAAATCATCACTCTTGCATAATGAATAGACAATGTCCACCATGCTAGGCCTCTTTGAGGGATCTCTGTTCACACAAGCAATGGCGACAGTCATCACATTCATCACACTTTCCATGGACAATGTCTCCCCGAATAGATACTCATCCATCCATCCTCTCAATTTCTTCACCTTCTGATCTTCAGTTCCCTCTAGAATCCCACCAGCTTTAGCCCACAAGACCTTCCCTTCTTCGTCGATCGCCTCTTTACCTGTTATGAGCTCAAGCAACACTACCCCGAATGAGAAAACATCCATTTTGGTTGAGACCATCCCATCAGTGAGATATTCAGGAGCTATGTAGCCTTGGGTGCCAACAATGTGCATGGTTATGGCATTGCAGCCGGATTTTGCCAGCCCGAAGTTTGCGATTTTGGCTCTCATGGTTGAGTCCAGCAGAATGTTGCTGCTTTTGATGTCTTTGTGGACAACCTGTGGCCTTGTGTGTTCATGTATGTATTGCAGACCATTCGCGACATCAATTGCAATGCGCAGTCTTGTTTTCCAGCTGAGTTTTTCCTTTGTGTCGCCGTGCAGCCATGAATTAAGAGAGCCATTTTCAACATATTCGTAAACCAGGTAACAATTCGCTTCTTCTGAATCGATGCAGAAACCCTCTAGCTTCACTAAGTTCCCATGGTTCACCTACAATAATGCAAGCAAACAAGAATCTTTAAGTGCTCTACTCTTCTGCATAATAATCAAGGAAACTTTCAAGTTTGAAGATGTAAAGCTACTTCTATTCTCAAGCTCCACACTTTACAGAAATTCTTTACAAGCTCTGAATTGATAATTAATGGCATTGACTTTTGGATGGCTTTCAGACCTACAATATTCCCATTTGTTCATAATTGTATGGACATGATCGAGGAAAGATGCTCCAACAAGAGGAAAAAGATTAATAAATGCTTGTATAATACTATTGTTTACAGAAATCTAACTTCTAAACTAAAGCTGATATATGAGCCGCAATTAGATGGATTTAAAAAAGGACAAATTGATGTTCATCAGCAGGATGTTGGTCTGTGTGTTTTCTAAAATGCAACAGGAAAATTTGGGTCTGCCTGCACTTTGTAAATCCCCATGAAGGATCTTGGCTACCCTTTTTTTACCATTAAGCTTGAATAAGACATCCCACTTCCCTAGGGACGACCTGTTCGTTTTGAAACCGTGTTTTCAAAACTTCAAAAACATGTTTTGAAAAACATGGTAACAAACATGCCTAGATCTTGCATTATCAATATGGCTATGATTCTTATGAACCCTTTCCCAATTCAAAAGAGGTAAATGTTAAGAGATTTTCATACATCAAGATTATGCTAAGAAAGTAAAAATTACAACTATGAAATGAAAGAGCTGCAAAGGGGAAAGAAAGATAATAGGGCTACCTTCTGTAAGATCTTGAGTTCTTCATAGGCATTCCAGTTCATCTTCTTGATGGCAAAGACTTCTCCATCAATGGTGCCTTTATACACGGACCCTTGAATCACCAAACTTTCATCAAAATCATTTGTTGCTTCCTTCAATTCTTCAATCTCAAACACTCTATACTTGTCCAGATAATCTGCAACCTCAGCCAACAAACTCACCCCTGCATCTTTCATTGATGCCCTGTCTCCCTTCTCATATTGCCTTTTCTCCACATCTTTCTTCCCTTGTAGGGCTAGTTTTTTCTTAAGAACCTTCTCCCTCTGAAACCAGAGAACAAGAACCAAAATCAACAAAATCCCACAAATCCCAAGTCCAATTCCAAGCCCTGTGACTGCCCCTTTCCTGTCATTGGTACTGGATCCGGTAATTTGAGGCTGGGAAGCAGGCGGCGACGCAGCCGCCGGAGTAGACGGCCGCTTTGGAAGCACAGGAAGTTTAGATACCGGAACAAAAACAGTGTCAAAAGCACTAATATTGTTACCATTAACATCGGTAATAGCCTTTGTTGTCGTCCCAAATGTTGAAGCAAGAGAAGTCAAGTTATCTTGCGGACGGAAAATATAGGTTATGAGAAAATTGGGTCGGTTCGGCGACTGTGTTGAATTAGGGCATTTGCAGAAGATCGGAAACGGAATGCTTGCAGCGACCTCAATCTTCGTCGGCTCCACAGTCGGATTGACAAGTTCGACGGCTTGGTAAGTGGTGAGGTTTTGCAGGTCTTGAGTGGAGATTTTCCACATAGTATCGCCGGATTGGAACGTGTAATTCACGGCGGCGTAAGAAAAGTTCCCGTAAGTGCTGTTGATGGAATGACACCCACAGTTGATCGGAACGAAGAGGGGCTGCTCGGGGGGGAGCGGGGAAGACACGTTAGAAACGGATATGTTGCTCGCCACCGCGATAGGATAGCGGCTGATGGAGAAGGCGTCGGCGACGGCGGCTAAGTCGAGATAATTCGGAGACACAGTTCTGTAGTAGGCGTAAGTTTGGCATGGATAAACCGCCTGAGCTGGGCTGCACGGAAATCCCAACTTGCCTGGTTGTGCTTCACTGTAACTCATCAAATTCTGAAAACAGAGGAAGAAGAGAAGCAGAACCACCATTGTTGAAGAAGTTGACTTTGCTCTCATCTTTTGCTTTTGATCTTGCTGAGGTTTTCTACCTTAAGCTAAGCTCTGCAACAATGGAGAAATGAGAAATTTATACAACAAAAAGAAAGATTCCAATGACCAGAAACATGGGATTTTCTTTCTCCCCCATGGTCCCAGTCCCATCCATCCGCATTGAATTCCAGGTCAACTTTTGCTTATAGGAAAAACTTGCCAGGCCTTTGTTGTTTTCTGACTATAATAGGAGTATTCTTTCTAGTTTTTTTTTTCTTTTTTGAATTTTCAAAACAATTATTAGCATGATTTGGATGTAACTATGCCCTTCCAAAGAGAAAAAACCAATATAAAAATTGAATCTTTGGACACCATAAGGTTTGGTGGAATGGAATTCCTGTTCTCTTGAGTGTTTTTCTTGCTTGTAAAATAGAATTCATTAACAAAAATTATACTTCTTATTTTTATCTCATATAAAAAATCTTATTTCAAATCGTACCTTTAATTAAGAAACAATTATTTAATACAGAAAACGACTTTGTCTAACGGAACACTGTACATAAGAAAAGTTCTGTACTTTTGATTGGGTGAAGCGACTTTGGTGTGCACTAACTAGGTTTGAAAAGTATGAACTGAAGGCCGCGGGATTTAAGCATTCAGCGTGTAGACGAGGTTATCCAGAAGGATTTCCAGTTCAATGAAGAAAATCTGGTGGTTCCCTTCATTCATTCATTCGTTCACCCTAGATATTTATTAACATTAAAAAAACATTAAAGTATTAAGAACCTAGCCATGTTTTGATTTGTTGGAAGACTCAAAGTCAACAAATACTAATAATGCCTATACAATGTACATCATCACTTTGTCTAGTCATTAAGCAATAGCAATGCTGCATATGTACTGTACTAAACCTTCTAACGTTGAACAGTGATGGTCATACTTTTGCTGATATTAGGACTGAATTGTTATTTGCAGGACACCTGTTACTAAACGTAGGATACTTTTTAAAAATTTTAGACGTGAATTTATATTGTTGCCTCTCCATTCTCTTCTACCTTTATTTAGTAAAATTGAATTATTAGTGTTTATGACGCGTTTTTCGGCTGTGTTTAGGGATGTATTAGCGTTTATGACCCGTTTTCCGGCTACGTAGTAATAATTTTAGGGTAAATTCTGTGGTCGTTCGCTTAAAAACGATTTTTCGACGAATGACTGGGAAAACTTGAAAAAAACGCCGTCATGTGGCGATTTTTTTAGGGAAAATCGCCACAGGACGACGATTTTCCCAAAGAAAATCGCCTGGCCTGAGCAATTTTCCCAGAGTTAAAAAGTTGGGTAAATTTTCGCCGGAAAAATAATTTTCCGACGAATGACCTGGAAAACCTGAAAAAAAACGCCGTCCTGTGGCGATTTTCTCTGCCCAGACCAGGCGATTTTTCCTGAGTTAAAAAGTTTGAAATTTTTTTTTTTATAAAATTAGAAACTATTAAGGGTATATTTGTCTTTTCACCACTTAAAATTTTAAAAAGTGTCATGTGTTTAGTAAAATGAGTCCTACAATTAACATGCCCTATTAGTAATACTTTCTAAAGGTAAAAAAATGTCGATTTATGATAAATAATGACAATACAAGTAACAAAAGATGTATTTTGATAACACCGGCGAACAAAATGAGTTCATGAACCCCTTCTACTCACCTTCTTATCTACAACTAAGGGCTTTTTTTTTTTTTTTTTTTTTTTTGTCTTTTCAATTGTTTACACATATCTTCGACAATTGCATGAAACCATTTTGGCTTCTGGGTATAGAGCATAAGACCTCCCAACAACAATCCAAGGATCAATCCACAGTCAAATTCCGAGAGCAATGATTTCCAAGTCTATCCGGATAAAGTGCGGGTCATGATTTTGTTGATAAATTTGTGGAACTTGAAACCCAAATGGTTTGTGGACAATAGCGAGTTTCTTTCGACTAAAACTCAGAATAGAAGGGACGATGGTGATGGGGATGGTGATGGTGTTGGAGTTGGGTAGGCTAAATTGTAACTTTGTAGTTTGTACTAAGTTGTTGTAAGTATAAGCTGAGAATGAAGACTAATCTTCGTCCATTAATACAGATGGCAAGTTTTGTTGGTCGAATTTCCGAGTTTCAAATTAAAGTGGACTAGTCTCGTGTCCGACCACGGTCCGACCAGAATACTTCAACAACTAAACCCAATGCACCAAGGGCTAAACTCGATATTCAATATGCTATGTTTTAGTAGTTAAAATTGATACATATATTTACATTATATAATTGCGAGACTCTAGAGACTAAATTCAATAAGCGCATCGTTATACATTTTTTTTTTTGTGAATATAATACACCTGTCCTAATTTATATGATGTTTTAGCATCTAAAATTTATCTCAGTAAGATATTTTCATTTACTAACTTTATCGTTCGTTTCTGTTGTAAATTTTCAAAGCGATTAAACTCATTGAAATTGCGGAAAATTCGTATAGTCCCTTGGATTTAGGAAGAATGGCATTTTTAGTAATAAAAGTTTGGATTGTTTGCAACTTTGGTACTAAAAATTTACTCAGTTCCAAATTTGAGCTTTAAGTTTATACTTTGTTGCATTTTTAGTATCAGTACATGCTATAGCAGGTTTTACGTAGTCAAACCGAAGTTAACGGTAATTTGAAGGTATTTTACAATTATACAATTTTTTGGGGGGCTGAAAATATAATTTTTCTAATATAATTTCCAATACAGTTTCGCGGTTTTCTTTCTCCTCAGTCGGAAGAAAACTTGTACGTCGATTGAGGAGAAAAAAAATCGCGAAAATATTTTGAAAATAATATTAGAAAAATATCTTTTCAATCCCTACTAAATTGTAAAATTTGTAAAATACTCCCAAGTTACATTTGACTTCGGTTTGACTACATATAACCTGTTGTAACATGTATTGGTACTAAAAATACAACAAAGCATAAACATAAAACACAAGTTTGGAACTGAGAATTTGGGTAGAACTCACCCTCAAAAGCTAGCTAATGAGAGGAAGGTGCCCAAATTCTTTTTATATCACATATTGGAGTCTCATACCTCTAATGTTGGATACATGGAGTCGTAACCAATGTTAACTTTACCACTAAACAAGGTTGAAATAATCACACCATTAACTTTTTCTGCTAATTTCAACACATACAATGCAATACATACGGAGAAGGAAAGGGCGCGGGATGAGGCCGAACGTGTCCGGAAATGGCCCCCTCCTGATTTCATTAAGAAATGAGGCATGGGATCTAACTCCCCCTCTTCTTTTGCTTCTTCTTCTCCGTCAATATCCCTTTCGATGATACGTTCCTGTTCTGGCTCAAGCAATCCCATGTTCACCATCAATAATCCAGCGTCTTTGATCCCTTCCCTTCTTTTTTTTTTTCCAGGAAGGGTCTAACCATTTGATCCTCGTTTTACAGGAAACTTGGACCCTGAAGAATACTTACACTGGGAAATTTAAATGGAGCGCATCTTTGAGCTCCATGAAGTTCCCTACACTAGAAAGGTCAAGCTCACCGTGGCCAATTTTAAAGAATATGCCATCATATGGTGGAATTAAGAGCTTAATCAAGAGTACCAGGCACGCCACCCCAAACGGCATGTGCCCCGGTGTTAGGGTGATACAAATTTACTGTACTAATAAGGCGGAGGTTTTTTCCGACCCCATTTTTAAGAGAGACTCCATACTCTGGTGCAGGCGCTAAAACAGTAAATGAGTATCACAAGGAGTTAGAGAAGCCCAAAGTCAGAGCCAACGTACACAAAGACGAAGAAACCATCATGGCTCAATTTTTGAGCTGTCTTACAAAAGACATCGCGCCAGCACTAGCAGTCGAGTAAAGGTTCGGTCCGCCATATCCAAGAAAACAGCAGTGTCTGAGTAGTTGAGAAAACAGAAAAATTTACAAACGCAAAGCTTTATATGTATATGCAGCATATGGAACTCAAAATATAATCTATCTTGATGTATCAGGGGCCCTTGGAGTTGGAGTTGGAAATGCACTTTCTTCAGAAAAATCAGAGAGGAAATCATCACTCTTGCATAATGCATACACAATGTCCACTATGCTAGGTGTTAGACCCTTTTTAGTGAACTAATAATATTTCTTATTTTTTTAAAGTGTAGTTGATGCATTTTCGTGTATTGAGGTTCATTGTAATAATTTGGATGTTCTTTGGTGAGGAACATTAGGCTGTTAGGGAGAATTGTAGTCTTTGGACAAGGTTGTAGATTTTTTGCATGTTAGTCGTGGGCGGCCATTTCTGGGTTTGCTGCTTTTGCCCTATGAATGATATGACATGGTCTAGCATCGATGACGGAAATGCATGGGTTTGGCTCGAGCCTTGGCTTAAGACCTAGCCTTTGGGTGAGCTAAATGTGCGCTAAGTGTAAGTGTGTTGCATTTACTGCGAGATGGCTCAAGTGGTGCGAGTCATAGTACGGCGGTTGAGTGCGGTGCTTTTGCCCTATGAATGATATGACGTGGTCTAGCGTCAATGACGGAAATGTACGGGTTTGGCTCAAGCCTTGGCTTAAGACCTAGCCTTTGGGTGAGCTAAATGTGCGCTAAGTGTAAGTGGGTTGCATTTACTGCGAGACGGCTCAAGTGGTGTGAGTCATAGTACGGCGGTTGAGCGCTGTGGCGCGGAGCGCCGGGAAACTCGGTGGACCTATAGTGCGCAGCTAAGGCTATGGGATCGTGGCGACGGTTGTGGGCAAAAGAACTGGTGCGATGCTGTGGCAGTTTATCACGATCATGACCCCGAAAAGTGGGGGTCGTGAGGGGTCATGGGGAATTGTGTGTGCAGTTGCGCAC
Source organism: Leptodermis oblonga (assembly GCA_016801395.1). Taxonomy (NCBI): domain Eukaryota; kingdom Viridiplantae; phylum Streptophyta; class Magnoliopsida; order Gentianales; family Rubiaceae; genus Leptodermis; species Leptodermis oblonga. The sequence goes on from CM028754.1 coordinate 46,690,060, forward strand.
GGAAGTTACTTGCCCACGATTGTCAGCAGTTAGCCTAGGTGGTTGGGGCTGTCAACCACGTGAATTAGCTATAAATAGCTACGTAGAGCTAGGGGTTCGGGGGACAAGCTTGTGGGATAGAAATCCGTAGCTTGCAAGTTGCCTTTGCGAGTGTAGACTAAAGACTTAGTCAAGGTAGGCTAGTTTTTAGGAAATTAACCTACGTGTTGTGCTTGGTGCACAAGCCTTCTTGCGAGTTGGAGTGGCAGTGTAGGCGTGAATCCTTTGTATGTTTTTTCATAGTTGTGGCAATAAATTACTTAGGATTGGCGGGGCAGATTGCCCAAAACTTGTGTGGCTGTGCTGCGGGGCGAAAACCTCAGTGTGTTTGTGCGTGATCGCGGAATGGGCTACGGGATTGCACGTGAGTGCAAAGTTATTCCGCGACATTGTGCTGTGTTCGGGCTGGTTAGGTGCGAGATCTAACGCCATCACATCCTTTTTTTCATAGAAAGTGAAAAAGGCTTCTTTGAAGGATCTTTGTTCAGACAAGCAATGGCAACAGTCATCACATTTATCACACTTTCCATGGACAATGTCTCCCCGAATAGATATTCATCCATCCATTCCATCAATTTCTTCGCCTTCTGATCCTCTGTTCCCTCTAAAATCTCACCAGCTTTAGCCCACAAAACTTTGCCTTCTTCATCGATTGCCTCCTTACTTGTTACGAGCTCAAGCAACACTACTCCGAAAGAGAAGACATCCATTTTGGTTGAGACCATCCCATCGGTGAGATATTCAGGAGCTATGTAGCCTTGGGTTCCAACAATGTGCATGGTTATGGCATTGCAGCCTGATTTTGCCAACCCAAAGTTTGCGATTTTGGCACTAGTCCAGCAGAATGTTGCTGCTTTTGATGTCTTTGTGGACAACCGGCGGGCTTGTGTGTTCATGTATGTATTGAAGTTCATTCGCGACATCAATTGCAATGCGCAGCCTTGTTTTCCAGTTTAGTTTTTCCTTTCTGTCACCATGCAGCCATAAATTAAGAGAGCCATTTTCGACATATTCGTAAACCAGGTAGCAATTTGCTTCGGTTGAATCTATGCAACACACCTCTAGCTTCACTAAGTTCCCATGGTTCACCTACAATAATGCAAGCAAACAAGAATCTTTAAGTGCTCCACTCTTCTGCATAATAATCAAGGAAGCTTTCGAGTTTGAAGATTTAAAGCTACTTCTATTGCACAATATAATAGTATATCAATGGAAAGAAAGCTATCCCTTCTCAAGCTTCACACTTGACAGAAATTCCTTACTCACCTCTTAATGGATAATTGATATTTGGATGGCTTTCAGACATAGAATATTCCCATTTGTTTATAATTATATGGACATGATAGAGGAAAGATGCTCCAACAGAAGTAAAAGGATTAATATATGTAATAGTGTATAAGAATGCAGTGGACCTCATGGGTGTCAAGAAGACCACCTCATTACTGTAGAAGCTCCTTGCTCAACATTACCATCCGACACTGTTCATGACTCTCAAATAGTACCCTCCAACACTGTTTGGATAGTACCCTGCTACAGTTGGAGGACACTCCCTTGATTTAGGGAGATCCTCCAACTACTCCAAGACAACCTCCTATAAATATAATGAATACCAAGTTAAGGGGTTCCTGTCTCTCTTTAATTTAAGGCTTTTCCTTTTGACATGTATTTGAAGTCCTTACGCCCGAGCGAACTCCCAGCTACCCTCCGGTCAGCGAGTCCGACCCTCCGGTAGTACGGACCTCATCAATATGCTTGTATAATACTATTGTTTACAGAATTCTTAATTTGTAAACTAGAGCTGACATTTGAGCTGCAATTTTTGTGCGTTTGACATCACTAATACTGTCATTTCCCACAATAAATTAGATGGATTTAAAAAAGGATAAATTGATGTTTATCTGCAGGATGTTGGTCTGCGTGACTAAAATGCAACAGGAAAATTTGGGTCTGTTCATTGTAAACCCCTACGAAGGATCTTGGCTACCCTATTTTTTGTTGTATATATGAGACATAAAATACTAACACGGTTAAAATTTGAGTAGTGCAAATTAAGCATTGCGCCAAAGAAACTGTTTCGTTTCCCCAGATCAATATGAACCCTTTTCCAATTCAAACTGTTAAGAGATTTTCATACATCAAGATTATGTTTTCTCTTGAGATTATGCAAAGAAAGTAAAATGAAAGAGAATAGTAGTACCTTCTGTAAGATCCTGAGTTCTTCATAGGCATTCCAGTTCATCTTCTTCATGGCATAGATTTCCCCATTAATGGTGCCTTTATACACAGACCCTTGAATCACCAAACTTTCATCAAATTCATCAGTTGCTTCCTTCAATTCTTCAATCTCAAACACCATACTTGTCCAAGTAATCTGCAACCTCAGCCAACAAACTCACTCCTGCAGCTTTCATTGATGCCCTGTCTCCCTTCTCATATTACTTTTTCTCTACATCTTTCTTCCCTTGTGCTAGTTTTTTCTTCAGCACAATCTCCCTCTGAAGCCACAGAACAAGAACCAAAATCAACAAAATCCCACAAATCCCGAGTCCAATTCCCAGTCCTATGACCGCTCCTTTCCTGTCATTGGTACTAGATCCAGTACTTTGAGGTGGGGGAGCAGGAGGCGACGCAGCCGCCGGCTTTGGAAGCACAGGAAGCCGAGACACCGGAACAAAAACCGTGTCGAAAGCAGTAATATTGTTACCATTAACATTGGTAATAGCCTGTGTTGGCGTCCCATATCTTGAAGCAAGAGAAGTCAAGTCGTCTTCAGGACGGAAAATATAGGTTTTGAGAAAATTGGGTCGGTTCGGCGACTGTGTTGAATTAGGGCATTTGCAGAAGATCGGAAACGGAATGCTTGCAGCGACCTCAATCTTTGTCGGCTCCACAGTCGGATTGACAAGCTCGACGGCTTGGAAAGTGGTGAGGTTTTGCAGGTCTTGAGTGGAGATTTTCCACATAGTATCGCCGACCTGGAACGTGTAATTTACGCCGGCGTAAGAAATGTTCCCGAAAGGCCTGTTGATGACATGGCACCCGCAGTTGATCGGAACGGAGAGGGGCTGCTCAGGGACGAGCGGGGAAGACACGTTCGAAATGGATATGTTGCTCGCGCGGCAATAATGCGGCGGAAGACGGAGAAGAGGTCGCCGACGGAGGCCAAGTCGAGATAATTTGGAGACGCAGCTCTGTAGTGGACGTAAGTTTGGCATGGATAAACCGCCTGAGCTGGGCTGCGCTGAAATCCCAAGTTCCCCGGGTGTGCTTCACTGTAACTCATCAAATTGTGAAAACAGAGGAAGAAGAGAAGCAGAACCACCATTGTTGAAGAAGAGAAAGATGTTGACTTTGTTCTCATCTTTGCTTTTGTTCTTGCTGAGGTTTCTACCTAAGCTAAGCTAAGCTCTGCAACAATGGAGAAATGAGAACTTTATACAACAAAATTGAAAGATTCCAATGAACAGAAACATGGGATTTTCTTTCTCCTCCATGGTCCCTCTCAGTCCCCTCCATCGACATTGAATTCCAGGTCTTTGCTGTTTTCTGACCATAATAGGAGTATTAATTTTGACATGTTATTAGGCTATTTCATCAAATCCAAATTTACATGATTTATAGTTCTTTTGATTTTTCACAACTATTATTATCATGATTTTTGCCCCTTTCAACTTTGTCAACAAAGCCAACAATTTCAAGGATAATTTTTCCTTTCTTTTGTTTTGTTTTACACTAGCTGCTGGCAACAATATCAAATTTCAAGAATGTGATTAGTTATGGACTAGTTTATTAAGAGTCTCGAATCTATCTATATATCGTTAACTCAATCTAACAACGTTATGATACAGAACTGGTACAAATAACGACTATGTCCACCGAAACTAGATTTGGAAAGTATGAAGTTGACCACGGGATTTGAGCATTCAGCGTATAGACAAGGTTATCCAAAAGGATTTTCCATCAATGAAGAAAATCTGTTGGTTCACTTCATTCATTCACACTTGATATTTATTACATTAAAATAATCAAGCCTAGCCATGTTTTGATTTGTTGGAAGACTCGAAGTCAACAAATACTAGTGGCTATATACATCATCAGTTTGTACTGTACTCAAGCTTCATCCAACGTTCAATATCAGAAACACGGCTCTTTCAATCAAGGAGACAGATGGAGTTTCCGTGTACTTCCACTGCTGCTTCCGCAAGATCTTGACTTGTTCAAATTCTCTTTAACATTGTATAAACTATCTCTTCATAATGTCACTGGGTTCTTTCTTCACAGTGAAATCCCAAAGGTCTCCATACTTTTCATTGAAATCCCAGATGTCCATGGTGTTGTAGTCATTTATTAACTTATCACGAGCTCCCCTCTCCATATTATAGATTTGAGGCTCAAAGTTGTGTGGTTCACTTGGCTTATCCATTTCAATAGCGCAAAATATTGCGGCAAACACAGAAGCTCCAATGTACAAATATTCCCCCTGCAAATTCAAATTCATCAAGAACACAATGAATCAAAAGATGGATATGATATGATACGATACGATATGATTACCGGAACTTCAAAGTACATCCCGGCAGCAATTGCTGGAAGGAATATCCAAGAGATTAGACCTGTTCCAAATCAAGAACGAGGAAGAACAATGAATTAGGTGCGGGTTAAGTCGGGTTGGCGAGTTGACACCCTTATATATAAGTGGCATCCATTCAAGTAAGAAAGAAGTGCTAAAATGATGTATTATTGGGTACCTTGGAATCCCTTTGGAGGTCCTATAGATTCATACTCTTCTGCAAGTAAACTCCAAAATGTACCTGAAAAGATGCAACTTTTCAGACTCATCACTGCTACTTTAGAAGTATGATATCCAAGGAATTCACAATTCATATAAACTTTTACTAGTTTCTACAACTTAGATGTATCACTATTGTGTATGGTTGGGATCAGTTATATGAATCGTATTACGCTATTTTACGAGGCTGTTTCAATTAGTATCTAACATTTCAAAAATCAAAACTAATGAGAAATCAACATGAAGCTTTTAATTACCTTTCTTCTGGTCACCTTCAAAATAAGTGTGGTGATCATCATATTTACCATACACAAAATCCTCCTGCAATAAATCAACACAAAATTTTCACCAAATTTAAAAATAAAAAGCCCTGCATTATTAATTCATCAGATTCTATTTCTCTCAGATGAAAAAAAAAAAAAGAAGAAGTTAAGATTTGTAAATTAACATACTTCCTCTATACCGTTGGTTCTCCATCTATCCACAAAATCTTCATTGAGGTCAGGCTCTATTTCTGATAAACCTGCATACAATCTTGTTGAACTGATTCTGTTAAACTGAGTCCTCGGAGAAATCGAACTGGGGTTGCTCTGATTCGACGATTTTAACGTTGTTTGAACAATCTTAGGAACTGAATTGATGGGGAGGGCTGCTGATAGTGTCACAGAAGCTGCCATTTTTTTCCTTTCTTGTTAATTCTGTTTCTTCTTCCATGGTTTTCTTTCTTTCTTCTCCAGTTATGTTTAATTTTTCTTCCGGGTGATCAAGTGACAACGCAAGTGGAATGTGTGGATGTGAAGGTCCAATAAGATTGTACCACGTGGAGAAAGAACTTGCTGGGTTGGTTTCCGAAGCTGCCACGTCGGCTGTGATTGGGCTATTGTGTCACAGCCATGTTTCTGAGTTTGCAATTACAAACATTTTGGATGGCATTTTTATATGGACGATGAGCAGCCGTTTCCACCTTATGCATTTCTGTTGATATGGAATGGGACCATAAGGGTACTAAACGCAAGTAAAATTTTAAAAAATTTAATCAAAAGATAAAAAAACTAAAATACCTTTATTGTAATGAAAATGTTCTTTGAAAATTGCAAATATATATATATATATATATAAATAAAGCCAAGTTGATAATTTCGTTTTTACAAAAGTTGTATTTACCACTCGATTTACATTGTCCACTACGCAGATTGATAACTTTGTTTTTTTTCAAAGGGCAAATTACTTAAAACCCTCCTGTGGTTAGCGAAAGTTATTAACCGGCCTATTATCGTTTAAAAAGCTACAAAGAACCCCCATATAGTTTTCTGATATATGTAACGGTTAAGTTTTCCATCATTTGTAACAGTCAAATGCAAAAGTCAACTACTTTTTAAGTGAAATAACAAATTTACCCTTACAAAATATAATGTCATCCGTGCAATGACCTATTTACCCTTAATAAAAATAATATACAAATATAAATATTTTTTTATTTTGTATCTTTTAATTAAAATATTTAATTTCCTTTAATGTTGTAATAAATTTAAATTTTCTCTTTCTTTCTTTAATTAATTAAAACTTAACTACTACTTTCTTTTTCTTCCACCAATCATAATCGTTTCATAACTTAATGGGCAAATTATACAAATGACCACTAAACTATTAGGGTGGACCACTTTTGGCCACTGAACTATTTTTAGGCGACTTTTGGCCCCTAAATTAATAAAAGTGATAATGAGTAGCCATTCTGTTATCTTTAGACGTTAAATTAGACTGAGGGTCAAATTTGCCACTCACGTGCGCCGGAACTGAGGGTAGGATGTTCTTTCAAAATCCTCCATCTCCCTCTCCCTCTCCAAGAAAGTTGCTGAAGGACAAGCTCCGAGGGATCTCCTTCAGCTCTAGAAGAGTAAATGCACAGGTGTTGAAGCCAGCCAAAGAATTTGATAAATCTTCCAGACCATATTGAAGTGCTTAAATCTAAAGTTTAAGCTGAAGGAGAATTTCTACTCGATCTTGCTGCAGTGATTATTCATCTTGAAGAAAGTTTTAATTAATATTTGATTCTCTGTTCTTGTAGTTAAGTACTTCAAAGAAATCCCTTCTATTCCTCATACATATATATAGAATTTCAACAAAAAGAAAACAAAATTGGAATTGATCAATCGGGTTTAGGGAAAATTGGAGACAGGAGCCCAAAATTTAAATGGCTACCCACTCCTCCACCGACTAAAGAGAGAGGGCCATACTTCCCATGTTTCTGTCATCACATTTGCTGCAATTCCATTCAAAAGCAGCACAAACCGTTTATGAGGATGAGATCTATGCCGCAAATAGTAGGTCAAGTTCACTTAGAGAGGTTGAATACTTGCAGTTTGTTTTACTTTTTTTTTTCCTAGTTTCTTCACGTGAGTGGCATCTTTTTGTGCCTTCCATCCAACCTAACGTCTAAACTTAACAGAAGGGCCACTTTTTCTCTTTTTTATTAATTTAGTGGCCAAAAATCGTCAAAAAATAGTTCAGTGGCCAAAAATGATCCACCCTAATAGTTTAGTGGTCATTCGTATAATTTGCCCTAACTTAATTCAATTTTCAAATCTTAATTACTACTTTCCTTTTAAAAAGAATTATAATTACTTAACTTAATTATTGGTTTAATTTCTTTTACAAATAGTCTTTCAATATGCTCCACCAACCATCCACTACAACCACCACTGCCGCAACCCACCTTCCACCTTCCCTCTTCACATTCTCAACAGCCATAGCACAAACAAGAAGTTGCAGAAAACCTAATAACAGCACTAAAGCGAAGAAAAAATTAAGTTCGATAAGAAAAAGCTGCAGAAATTCACCAACCAAATATTCATGTGTCATGATTAAGAAGAAACCTTGCAGCTGACACAATGGCACCCCAAAACTTCACCAAAAAAATTTTGTTTTCTTGTCATACTCTAAAAGTCGATTCCCACCACCACTGCCAACATCCTCCACACCACCACTGCCGACTTCCTCCATCACCCCCACCACCACCACTACCGAATTCTACCACCACCACGGTCAACCAAAAATAAAAAAACAAAAAACTCCATTGCCACCACCAATCTCACCCATTAAAATGCTCAAAAAAGTATTAATTAAAGACCAGAAAGAACAAAAAATATGAATAAATTTCAACAAGATTAAAACTTCATTTATCTTTACAATCCAAAAAAAAAAAAAAGAAGAAACAAGCGGATTTAGGCTTCCAGAGACGCCATTCGACTCTCCCTTTTCGAAACTTAGGTAACGATTTCTCCCACATTCAGATCTGCTCTCTCCGAAGCCAAAGAAGAGAGATGGTGAAAAATCTGGGCAGTTGCCGTCCCGCAATCAGATCTGCTCTCTCCGCCGCCGAAGAAGAGATGGTGAAAATTTTGGGCATTCGCCGTCCCGAATTCTGATCTGCTCTCTGTTATTTCTCGTCGTCCCTCTGTTCTCCTTGCAACTGTAGAAGCGGCGGCGGTGAATCTGATTTTATTTCTGTGGCACTTCAGACTCGATGAAGGCAATGGTTAAGTGTTTTTCGTGCGACCGTAGCGGCGACGAAGAAGGTACCAAGAGAGGGATGCATGAAGGTGAAGGTGAAGGTGAAGGTGAGGTAAGGGATGGATGCGTGAAGACGATGGAGATGGAGATGGAGGGGGAGGGCGTTTTTTAAGTGGGCTTTTGATTAATGGTAAAGATTAAAATTAAGTTGGCTTTTAACTTTTTCTTAATAAAGGTTTAGCCGTTTAGTGTTTAATTTTTAATTGGGTGGTGTAAAAAGAAAATTAAGAAGAAGTTAGTAGGATGGGAAAAAATTACCAAAATAACCTTACTACCGTTAAAGTAAACGGAAAACTTAACTGTTACATATATCGAAAAGCTATAGGGGGATTTTTCGTAGCTTTTTAAACGATAGGGGGCTGGTTAAAAACTTTCGCTAACCACAGGGAAATTTTAAGTAATTTGCCCTTTTTCAAAAAATAGCTGAAATATTTTTTTGTAAAAGAAGTTACGATTACAAACTGTTACATTCAAATATAAACTAGAAAGAAGTAAATCGAATTAAGATTTATGTATCTAAATGATCATGGTCCGAGATGTGAAGGAAGGCTTTCGGTACAACTTCAGGGAGGAACCAGGGCTCTGTTTGGTATGATTTTCAAAACATGGTTTTGATATTTATTTTGATTTTATAATATTAAAATTGTATTGAGAATATAAAAAAGTATATTAAATAATGTAAAAAGTTATATTAAAAATGATGAAAAATTATTATAAAATTTAAACTTTTCTACTTGCCAAACAGGGCCTAGAGCTTCTCTTTGTGGGAGGACAACAACCACCATCACCACCAAGCCCACCTACTCCTCCACCCTACTATCATCCTCCACTGTCCCCGCCTTTTCCATTTCTATGACCATCACTTTTGAGAGGGGCTAAAAGTATGGATTCCAACTCATCTTCCTCGTTTCATGGTAGTGTCAGTTTTTCTTCATCCCCAAATTTTGCACATGAGATGGTTGATTAGATCCTTCAGGAACCATAGAGCCCTAAAACAAAGCAGTCCTTCACGGAATACAGATGCAACTCAATGGAATGGTGGGCCTGAAACTCCCCAACAATTGCTATGCCTACTCTCCACCAACATGCTGGAGTGCATTTCCAAACAGAGGCATATTAAAAATCTCTCAAGAAAACAGTCAACCAAAATTATTAATATGATAGAAGGGCCGGCCCAAAAGAAGCAACTGACTAAAGCCCAAATCACACATCTTTGCCCATCCATACTCAACGGCTGGTTGGGGAGGTCTCCAAACCCGAATATGCATATCCAAGATATTTTTGGCTCGCTATTCACCTTCCATTAGGTAAGTGATTTCAACCCACACCAATTTTCCCAATTGTTGAACTTTCCTGCGCTGGTTTTGCCTTCCTGCCACCTCTTCCGTTGTCCACCACGCAGCTGACGTCGCCCTTATCTTGTTGCGGCTCTATCCCTCATCCTCCGTATTCGTCGGTCACATTTTTGTTGGGTCTTTTATTTTGAATTTAAGATGAAATAATTAATGCCACTACATGTTTAAGGAACAAAGAGAGAATAACGTTTTCTTACAGTGGTGTGTAATTAGCGTGCATGCAACTTTATGATTGGGTGCATATAGCGTGCATAACAAGTAATTCTTTCGTAATTACAATAAGTGTTTTTGATACATTTTAAAATAATAAAAATGTTTTATGATTGTAATAGTTAAGGAATTTATTCCAATTAAATATATTCAAATATATATTGCACATATATTGACATTACCAAAAAAGAAAAAAAAGAAAAAAGGTTTAAGTATCTAAATGATTAGGGTAAGACATTGGAAGGATAACTTCAGGGAGGAACCAAAACTTCTCTTTGTGGGAGGACAACAGCCACCAAGCCCACCTCCTATCATCTTCCACCGCCCCTGCCTTTTCCCTTTCCAGGACCATCGCCTTCAAAATGGGCTCAAGTATGGATTTCGACTCTTCTTCCTCGCATCATGGTAGTGTCCGTTTCCCTTCATCCCCAAATTTTGCACATGAGATGGTTAGATCCTTAAGGAATCACAAACCACTAAAACAAAGTAGCTCTTCATAGAATACCGATGCAACTCAATGGAATGGTGGGCCTCAAACTCCCCAACAATCGCCATGCCTGCTCTCCACCAACAAGCTTGAGTGCAGATCCAAACAAAGGCATGTTAACAACCAAAACTTTACATAAAAAAAGGTAACTTAATTTTCTACTCAATTTAAAATTCAAAAGTTAAATTCAAAATTTTAAATTCAAAAGTTTAATTCAAAATTCAATATTTAAATTCAAAATTCAAATTTTAAAATTCAAAATTTTGAATTGAGTAAAAAAGTAAGTTTTTTTATGTAAAGTTTTGGAAAAAAAAAAGTAATAATTCTTGTAGAAATGAATAAAAAAGAACATAGTCTTATGCTCTTTTATTTGGTGGAATGGAATTCATGTTCTCTTGAGTGTTTTTCTTGCATGTAAAATAAAATTCAATAAAATTATACTCTTTCTTTTAATCCCATATAAAAAAATCTTGTTTCGAGTTATACTTTGAATCAGAAACAATTGTTTAACATGATATTTTCAAGAAACAATTGTTTAACGTGATATTTTTAATGAAACGGAAGGAGTAGCATGTGACATCTTCGCTTGCTATGTCATCTGGCTTTCAACCTTGTCAACAAAGCCAACAATTACAAGGATTTTTTTTTTTTTTTACACCAGCTGCTGGCAAGTTCTTACTGCATATCTTTTCAAGAATGTGATAGTTTGGAATAGTTTATTAATAAGAGTCTAGATAACTATATTGTTATCTTTGTTTAACAACGTTATATTACAGAGTTGGTACAAAGAAGACTGTCTAACGGAACACTGTACTTAAGAAAAGGTCCATACTTTTGATTGGGTGAAGCGACTTTGAAGAGTATCAACTATGAAGTGAAGGCCATGGGATTTCAGAGCATTCAGCGTATAGACAAGGTTATCCAGAAGGATTTCCAATTTTCCAATCAATGAAGAAAATCCGGTGGCTCCCTTCAGTCATTCATTCACACTAGATATTTATTAACATTAAAAAACATTAAAGTATTAAGAACCTAGCCATGTTTTGATTTGTTGGAAGACTCAAAGTCAACAAATACTAATAATGGCTTTATACAATATACATCTTCACTTTGTCTAGTCATTAAGCAATAGCAATGCTGCATACGTACTGTACTCAACCTTCCCACGTTGAACAGTGATAGTCATGCTTTTGCTGATATTAGTAATACTTTCTAAAGGTAAAAAATGTCGATTTATGATAAATAATGACAACGCAAGTAACAAGAGATGTATTTTGATAACGCTACGAACAAAATGAGTTCATGAACCCCTTCTAATCACCTTCTTATCTGCAACTGAGGCTTTTTTTTTTTTTTTTTTTTTGTCTTTTCAATTGTTTACACATATCTTCGACAATTGCATGGAACCATTTTGGCTTCTGAGTATAGAACATAAGACCTCCCATTAACAATCCAAGAATCAATCCACATACAAATCCCAAGAGCACTGATTTCCAGGTCATTCCATCCAGAAAATCTGAGTCATGTTTTTGTTGATAACTTTGTGGTGATTGTGGTAATATTGCTCCACAATCCCCAACTGGAAATCCACATAATCCTGGATTCCCACCATATGAACTGATACTGAATGTATTAAATTGCTGACCTGAAGGGATGCGTCCCACTAGCTTGTTCTGAGAAAGGTTCAGGATTTCAAGAAAATTCAAATTTGCTAGTTCATCTGGAATGTTACCGCCGAGTTGGTTCCAAGAAAGATCCAAGGATTCTAGAGCAGAGATGTTGCCAATTGTTGAAGGGATTACACCACCAAACTTGTTGTGTGAAAAATTCAATATCTTGAGTGAATCCAATCCTCCAATTGATCTTGGAATGCTTCCTTCAAAACTGTTTCCAGACAAATCAATGGCTGTGTAAATATTCAAGACCCGAGTAACCTCAAGCTCTAGCCCTTTTATCTCTAAAGTCACAGACTCCTTGTAGTATGAATTGTCGCTTGTGTCTCTGAGAGGTGTTGGGATGCCATTAATGTTCCTCATAGCGCGAAAAGTATCCATCAGGTCTGCTGGAAGGAAGCCATTGAACTGATTATAAGATATGTCGAGAATTCGTAGCTTTTGAAACGATGCATTTGATGTGGTACTTCTGCCAATTCTACCGTGCAAATTATTCGATTTCAATACAAGAACACTGAGTTCTGGGAGAGTCCCAAGCCACTGAGGAAATGTGTCTGTAATATTGTTTTGTCCAACGTCAATGGTTTCCAAACTTGTACAGTTGAGCAGAGATCTCGGCAGAGGGCCTTGTAGGTTATTGCCATTGAGACCAAGGATCTTCAAAGTATTGCTCATTGGAGAACTTGCTGGATTAATCATCCCACGAAAGTGATTCTTTCGCAGCTCCAACACTACTAGACTGTTCATGTTGAAAAAACATTCAGGAATTTCACCAAACAGCTTGTTGTCGGACAAAACAAGATACTCCAAGTTCTCCAATTCACAAAGAGATGAAGGCAATGGCCCTTGTAATTGATTCCCATTCAGACCAAGAAACAACAAAAGATAGACCTTTGAAAAACTGGTCGGAATCACCCCATCAAAGCCATTCTTTTGCAAGTCCAACACAGTTAGTCTGCTCATGTTTTCAACACAGTTGGGAATTTCACCAGTCAATTTGTTGTCGGACAAAAGAAGATACACCAAGTTCTCCAATTTGCAGAGAGAAGAAGACAATGGCCCTTGTAATTGATTGCCACTCAGGCCAAGGAACCACAGAGTACTGCCATTTGACAACTCTGTTGGTATCATCTGAAAGCCATTCTTCCGCAAGTCCAACACGATGAGTTTGCTCATGTTCAAAAAACAGCCCGGAATTCTACCAGTCAGCTTATTGTAAGACAAAACAAGATACTCCAACCTCTCCAATTTGCACAGAGAAGAGTATTCTGGTATTGTACCATTAAGGGAATTCCTGTATAAACCCAAGTATTGCAAATTCTGTAACTTTCCAATGCTCTCAGGTATTTCTCCAGTGAAGTTGTTGGATGAAAAATCCAATTTGTAGAGAAGATTACAGTTTCCTACTTCAGAAGGAATTGACCCAAAAAGACTATTCATGCTCAAGTCAATTGATCCCAAGTGTTTCAAGTTAGCAATTTCAGGTCCCAATTCACCTGAAATGTTATAACTAGAGAGGTTCAGAGCAACCACAAATTCAGCCTCACATTGCACACCTGCCCACGAGCAAGGATTGGAATGGGAAGCATTCCAACTGAATCTGATGGAAGGGGGAACAACATTCCAATGGCTAAGCAGTGACAATAGAGTTTTTCCATTGGAATTCAATGGAGACACAGCAAATAGTGATGCAGAGAAACACAGGAAATGCAAAAACACATTCACAATCACGGGCAAGCCCATTCTATAAATTGAAGAGAGCAAAATAGATCAAGATGGATGACACGAGAGAAGGGACAAAATTCAAGAATCCAAGAAAAGTCTCCAGGACACAAAAATGGGGGAAATTTTACACAGATCGAAACTTTATAGAAGGAACTGAGCAGCAGCAATAACCCAAATGGTTTGTGGACTATGATAAAGAGTTTCTTTCTCGTTAACTAAGCTGAAAGCAACTGGGTTGAGACTAAAACTCAGAAGGGTCGGTGGTGAAATGGTGAGCTGAGAAAAGAAGAGTAATGTTTCTCCACTAATACAGCGGGCTAAGCTTTGATCTTTTGATGATTTATTGGTTAATTTTGAATTTTCCAGCTTCAAAGTTAATTAATGGCGCAGTAGTGAGATTTGACAGCAATAGCTAAAATTCCACGCAGCGTTTCAAATTTGTCCCCCGTAATTCCCATGTTCAAAGTTTCAAACATAAACTTTCACCAAAACTGAAAATTCAAGAAGAAGATTCAGCCAAGGAGAAATACTTTTCCCTGCTGATATTAAACGGAAAAATCGCACTTTTGGTCCCTCATCTTTATCCTGATTGTACTTTTGGTTCATTTTCTATGCAAACTTGCAATTTTGGTCACTCTTCTTTCACATTTTGGCATTTTTGGTCCCTCTTACCAGTTGACCTATGAAGTCAATGATAATTTGATTGTTTTGAAAAAGTTACAAAGTTTTTGAGCCAAATAATAATTACTCAAAATTTTAAAGGTTTAGTTTTTCATAATTTACAAAGAAGGGTCCAAATTCCCCAAGAAAGGTTGATGTTACTGTATGAAAAACTAGCGTGTGTGACTATTTTCAAACTTTTAAAGGGTTTAGTTTTTCGCAATTTATTAAAGAAGGGTCGTAACTTTTTGACAATTTTATTCCGACCCAAAATGACTAGTCAATTGGTTGGTTGCTGATAAGAGGGACCAAAAATGCGAGTTTACATAAAAGATGGACAAAAAATATAACGAGGGTAAAAAAGAGGGACTAAAAATGTGATTTTCCCGATATTAAACATAGTAATTCTACTTATAATTGTCCAAACTTGCACATTTTTCCGAGTTCAATTAAAATATTTAATAGTAGTCTATAAACCTATTCCGATTCTAGTATTCGTTTCTACAATTCTCATTCTAGACCTAAATGGATTCTAACTAAAATCATGAGTTTAAGAAATATGGTATAGTAATTAATAAGCGATTCTTGTAACTCCGAAATTATAGGTACCATTATAAAAGAAATGTTTAAATTCATTATTTATAAAAAAGAAAAGCTAACTGTTTTTTTATCCAACAATTTATTAAAAATTTTGAAATAAAAAATACATTCAAAATTAATATTTCATATTATTTAAAAATAAATTTCCTCCAAAACTTCTTATGGGGAAAAAAAAAATCCCCTTCAAATTCATTTCCTTTCACAAAAAGAAGAATTCTTTCTTTTTGCCGTTCACAAAAGCAAAAAAGGGATTTGCACGGATGAGGAGCAATACGCTTTCAACATTTATCAAATTCAATTAGTGTTACATATGTGATTTGATTTGATTTGTCACAAAAAAAAAAAAATTTCTTAGCAGATATGAATCCGTTTCGGATTTTTTGCAGAATGAATGATGAGAGAAACAGTTTTATTTTAATTTTTGTTTTCTCTCAGTTTTATTTAGTTTTAAATTGTAGTATCTTTTATCGGAGTTTTCAATAATTATTTTTTCTGGTAAATTTTTTAATTTTCATTGGTGACTTTATCCCTAGTTATGTTTTTTCTATCCGGACCAATGATGATTTCAATCCTGGCTATGGCTATGATATTTGAGGACTTGGCTGAAGATTTCGTCTTGGCCCTCGTGATAGTCGGTACGAGATGTTTGAGGCTTTGATATTTGATTATATCTTATTGCAATATACAGTCTTAAATACATAAGAATTAAGAAGGAAGTAAAGAAAAGAAAAACACAATCAATCAATAGAAATATATAACTCATGCTCTGGGTGTGGATCGAGGATCTCTAATCCAGAGGAATCTGGGACACTGGAATAAAAACCGTGTCAAAAGAGCTAATATTGTGACCATTAACATCAACAATGGCCTGTGGAGTCGTCCCAAACCTTGAGGCAAGAGAAGTCAAGTTATCTTCCGGATGAAAAATATAGGTAATGAGATGATGATGATTGGCTGTTGAGTTGGGGCACTTGCAAAATATTGGAAACAAAAGAGTGTCGCCGACCGTCATTTGCGTCGGAACCATATCTGGATTGACAACTTCAACAGATTGGTAACTTGTGAGGTTTTGGTAGTAAGAAGTGGACACGAACCAATAAGTATCACTAGGTAACAATGAGTAGTTCATAGCCGCATATGAAAAGTTGCCATAAGTGTCGTTGATAAAATGGCACCCGCAAGTGATCGGAACGAAGAGGGACTGAGCGGGGGGGAGAACGGAGCTTACTTCAGAAAGTGATATCTTGCTCGGTGTAGCTATCATCCGCCGGCTGACGGAGAAGAGATCGCCGACGGCGGCCAGGTCTACATAATCTGGAATCGTTGCTCTGAAGTGGATGTAAGTTTGGCATGGATAGACCGCCTGAGCTGGGCTGCACTGAAATCCCAGAGTGCCTGGTTGTGCTTCACTGTAACTCATCAAATTGTGAAAACAGAGGAAGAAGAGAAGCAGAACCACCATTGTTGAAGAAGAGAAAGATGTTGACTTTGTTCTCATCTTTCTGCCTAAGCTAAGCTAAGCTCTGCAACAATGGAGAATGAGAATTTTATACAACAAAAAGGGACTTTCTTTCTTTCTTCCTCCGTCTCCATGGCCACATTGAGTTCCAGGTCACCTTTTGCTTGTAGGAAAAACTAGTCAAACTGGCCTTGTTGTTTTCTGACTGTAATAGGAGTATTTTTGACTCGTTATTACTTACTAGACGGTGTCACAAGGCGCTAACGCCCTTTCACCATGAATAAAAAATAATTGTTTATTCTACAGATTTATTACATAAGAAATTAAATTTTATAATTTTTTTTTAATGTAAAAATCAGTTCTTGGAGAAGTAATAAAACAGGATGAATCACTTTGAAAAAAGGCCACAAATGGTAGAGTTTTTTAGTCATACCTCTCTGCCTTCTCGGGCAAGGGGTTTAGTTAGTTTAGGTGCTCCCTTTTTCCCCTATTTTAGGGAATAAGCAAGCTCTCTATGTATTGCACTTATTTTTTTCTTCTTCATCCGCATCTCTGTATTCCTGTACTACCAAGGTAAAGCTCATTACGTCTCCCTTGCTCTTTTTAACACATGCTTTTCATGCCTTATTAATAAAGAGTCACCATGCCCCCCAACTATTTAATTGACTGTTACCCATAAAAAATATAAAAAAGTAAAATTCATAGTGTACAACTCTATTATAATATTGAGAAATTACACGATAAAGTGCATCAAACTCCATATGACGTTAACTTTTCACAATTTTTTGTTGAAATTTGAGAATTTGGCACCGAAAACTTTTGGTTGCAATTAAAAAGTTAAAGATTAAATTCACCTATATTTAAATTTCAATAAAAATACAAACAACAATAGATTTATGTTTTAGTAAACTATCCTAGTTGTATTGGTAATTTTTTTAGAATTATTAATTTATAATATTTGCGGGACTGTAGGGGTCCTGGTAAAAATTATTATCTTATTATTTATTAAAATTTACAATTTTTTGAACTAATCCGAGTCGGGACCAGAAAAAAGTATTTTAGAGAGATTATTAATTTATAAAAATATAAGGGGAGGCTCTATAGTTTAGTTGCCTAAATTAACTTAAGGTGCAGTTAAATCGATCACAACAAGAGCAATGTGTATTAATAGAAAGAACAGCCTTTGAAAAAATAAGGGCAATGTGTAATAAGTGGAAGGGCAGCGCTCTATATGCTTCGAAAACTATTTTTCTCACGTACTATTCAAGTTATTTATACAAAAACCCCAAATAATTTTTTTATTTTGTAATTTTATCTAATATGATAAATTCATTTAGTTAATAATTAAATGAAAATTATATTAATATCACAATGAAGATTGATAAAATACAAACTAAATTTAAAGTAGTTTTGACACACGAAATTTAATAATACTAAAAAAACTTACATAATTATTTAGAAAAGAAAATGTAAACTTCTAAACCAATATTACTAATCTGATTCGTCTACTGCATCCGAATGACGCTTCCATAAGTGCTCTATAAGTGAGTATTTCTATCTCAAATTTGTCTATATCGAGCAAGATAACTTTGAAATCGGATATTTTCATCTTGGCTAATTTCAATTTCATTTGGGAGATGACCTATGCTTATCGATTGGACAATTCGTATAGAAAGATTACGTTCATCCTCAATTATCATATTGTGCATGATAATGCATGCAGTAATTATATCATGCATCACTTTTTCTCCCAAAGTCGAGACGGCTCTCTAATAATGTGCCATCGTGACTGCAACACTCCAAATGCACGCTCAACATCTTTTCTGCAAACCTCCTATTTTTTAGCAAAATACTTCAATTTTTTAGAGTTTGTGGATTAGCTAAATAATAACCCATAGTATATTCTTTCCCATTAACAACATAATGAGCCAAAAGTGCAACACCTTGAGTAAGATTGGAAAACAAATGAGATGACTCCAACACATTGATGTCATTATTTGTGCCCGCCATACCAAAAAATGCATGCAATATCCACAAATCATAATTAACAATTGCTTCAAGGATTACGGTTGGTGCTCCACAACGACCAGCATACTGTCTGGACCATGTCGAACAATTTTTCCACTTCTAATGCATACAATCTAGACTGCCCAACATTCATGAAAAACCATGTTGATGACCAACATAGAGTAGCCTTGCAATGTCATCGGGATTTGGTGCCCGTAGATATGTTTTTGAAAATATTTCTATACCACAACGACAAAATTTTTTCATGCATTCAAGTGAAGTCGACTCACCAAGTTTAAGATATTCATCAAGAGAATCTGCTTTTTTGCCATATGCCAACAATCGAATTACTACCGTTATCTTTTGTAAGGTTGTTAATCCAACTGTACCTGTTGCATTCATTTGTTGTTGGAAGTAGTTATCATGATTTTTAACCGCTTCAACTATGCGTAAGAATAAATCACCGGACATGCAAAATCTTTGGCGAAATGTCTTTCCATTGTAGCATGGATTCTTAGCAAAATAATCATTATACAATCTTTCCGCCGCTGAATGACGACCGCGATGGATCGTGATACGACCAGGAATTGAGCTACGTTTCCCTTCACATCTTTGTTGTCAGAGGCAATTTTGCACAATGATTTCATTGTTCTGCAACAATTGATATACAACTGCATCATTTTCATCAGGCTCATGAGATGTGAACATATCATCATATTCTTCTAAAGATGGATATGAGTTTGAAATTGGTACCTCAGATGATGATGCTCCAAAGTTGGAATTCATTTTTATGAAGTATCAAAATAGGTAAAGTAAAAGAGAAACAAATCCTCAAAAATGGAAAGAAGGGAAATGATGGAATGCCTATTGTGCCAATGCATTGTGTTATTTATAAAACGTATACATATGACTATAATAATAATGTCATGTGGTCAATAGTCAAGGGGTGACAATTTTTACAAGAGTAGTCATAAAAGTATGACAATCTTTGCATGTGAAGATTAGACTACTCAAAGACGAAAAATTGATCACTCATGCATGTGTAGACAATTTACACAAGACTAGTGATAGAAATGAATACTAGTCTTGTATGTGGAGACAATTTCTACAAGAGTAGTAATAAAAGTATGACAATCTTTGCATGTGAAGATTAGACTATTCAATGACGGAAAATAGACCACTCAAAATGTGTAGATAATTTACACAAGACTAGTGATAGAAATAAATACTAGTCTTGCATGTGGAGATAATTTTTACAAGAGTAGTCATAAAAGTATGACTACTATTTGTATGTGAAGATTAGATTACTCAATGACAGATAATTGACCACTCATGCATGTGTAGACAATTTACACAAGACTCGTGATAGAAATAAATACTAGTCTTGCATGTGGAGAAAATTTCTACAAGAGTAGACATAAAAGTATGAAAATCTTTGCATGTGAAGATTAGCCTACTCCATGATGAAAAATTGACCACTCATGTATGTGTAGACAATTTACACAGGACTAGTGATAGAAATAAATACTAGTCTTACATGTGGAGACAATTTCTACAAGAGTAGTCATAAAAGTATAACAATCTTTGCATGTGAAGATTAGACTACTAAATGATGGAAAATTGACCACTCTTGCATGTGTAGACATTTACACCAGAATAGTGATGAACTCTCTTTTAAAAAAATAAAGATTGAATGAATGGAAGACAAGAAATTCCAGATTTTACTTTCAAATGCTAAACTTCCTTTGAGAGAAAATGTATTGTACATTCTATACTCCAGAAGAAGATGTGATATTGTGCAAAGCATACGTGGAAATATCACAAGGTCCTATCATAGGACGAAACCAAACAATTGACAATTTTTGGATTCGTGTGGCAGCAAAATACAACAGCCTAATTGTGGATGATATGAGTGCTTGTAATGATAGATCGACCCAATCTCGCATGGGGAAGATATCTAGTGCTGTTCAAAAATTGAAAGCTTGTCTCCGTAATGTGAAAAATATCAATCCTAGTGGTGCTTCTGATGAAGATATTGTGAGTACATTGTATGCTAGTTTATTTTTTTGGAAATCTTTATGTTCGAGTAATTCTTACATCGTGATATTTAGCATTTTTTGCAGATGAAAAAAGTAAAGATTTTACTGAAACAAGACAAATTGTACCGATCTGGTTTCAAATTCGACCACGTGTGGGATATTTTGAAAGATTTCAAGAAATTTCAAAATGATTATGAGGGTACATCTAGGAGATCTCGTATGAATCATATGAATGATATATCGTCAAACACCAATTATCCTACTCCCGAGTCTCAATTGTCAACAACTCCTAGTTTGGATTCTTTTTCCATAAATTTAGGTGATAATTCCGAAGGTTCAGCGTCTAAACGTCCAATGGGGGTGAAAAAAGCAAAGGAAAAGATACGAACTAGTGTGCCAATCTTCATCTATTAGTGATGAAGTCAAGGAGGCAAACCAACCTCTTATTGAGCTGATTGCAGCAAAGAAAGCGAAGAAGGAAGAGCAACGTCAAATTTATTTGGATTTGAAAAAACAAACATGGGAGGATGCAATAATGGCAATAAATTTGAAAAATATTACCGACCCAATTATTATGCGTATGTTCAGCTTCTACAGACACAAATTATGCCAAAAATATCACAACAAAATTTTTCACTACATCCACATTCCAAAAATGAAGATTTTGCGGGTACTTTCGTCAATTTAGGTGGATCTGGGAGCGACATACTAGATTGTTGACTATGTTAAGAATTATTGCAAGTTATTGTTGTGTGTCTGTGTGCTTTTTAATTTTTATTTTAATATTCTTTACTTTTATGTAATGTCTTTTTATTTAATATTTTATGTAATGTCTTTTTATATTATGTACTTTTCAATATTAAGTAATTTTATAAATATGAATGTTTGAATTACTATATTTTAAATTTTTAATTTTGGATACTTTGAAACGTCATTTTTCATAATTATATTATGCAAAATTTTAAAATTCTCTTAATAATTAAGTAGAGTTGACAATAATTATTTATAATTAATCAATTGAAATAAAAAAATAAAAAAAAATTACGGATTAAAGTGTAAATAAGTAAAATAATTAAAAAAAGAAAAAAAGAAGAAAGGTGTGAACAGTGGACCTCGGTGAGCCGAGGTTCCCTGTTCACAACTTGGGTAAAAATCCAAAGGTGGAGGTGGGCTTCCTCTACCTTTCCAAGGCTACATTAGCGTTGGAACGCCGCTGCTGAAGATGGTATAAGGAATAGTCTTTTGATTAGGTGGAGATATTTCAACAAAATTGAAAGATTCCAATGAACAGAAACATGGGATTTTCTTTCTACTCCATGGTCCCTCCCAGTCCCCTCCATCGACATTGAATTCCAGGTCTTTGCTGTTTTCTGACCATAATAGGAGTATTAATTTTGACATGTTATTAGGCTATTTCATCAAATCCAAATTTACATGATTTATAGTTCTTTTGATTTTTCACAACTATTATTATCATGATTTTTGCCCCTTTCAACTTTGTCAACAAAGCCAACAATTTCAAGGATATTTTTTCCTTTCTTTTGTTTTGTTTTACACTAGCTGCTGGCAACAATTTCAAATTTCAAGAATGTGATTAGTTATTAACTAGTTTATTAAGAGTCTCGAATCTATCTATATATCGTTAACTCAATCTAACAACGTTATGATACAGAACTGGTACAAATAACGACTATGTCCACCGAAACTAGATTTGAAAAGTATGAAGTGAAGACCTCGGGATTTAAGCATTCAGCGTATAGACAAGGTTATCCAAAAGGATTTTCCATCAATGAAGAAAATCTGTTGGTTCACTTCATTCATTCACACTTGATATTTATTACATTAGAATAATCAAGCCTAGCATGCTTTGATTTGTTGGAAGACTCGAAGTCAACAAATACTAGTGGCTATATACATAATCACTTTGTACTGTACTCAAGCTTCATTCAACGTTTAATATTAGAAACACGGCTCTTTCAATCAACGAGACAGATGGAGTTTCCGCGTACTTCCACTGCTGCTTCCGCAAGATCTTGACTTGTTCAAATTCTCTTTGACATTGTATAAACTATCTCTTCATAATGTCACTGGGTTCTTTCTTCACAGTGAAATCCCAAAGGTCTCCATACTTTTCATTGAAATCCCAGATGTCCATGGTGTTGTAGTCATTTATTAACTTATCACGAGCTCCCCTCTCCATATTATAGATTTGAGGCTCAAAGTTGTGTGGTTCACTTGGCTTATCCATTTCAATAGCGCAAAATATTGCAGCAAACACAGCAGCTCCAATGTACAAATATTCCCCCTGCAAATTCAAATTCATCAAGAACACAATGAATCAAAAGATGGATATGATATGATACGATACGATATGATTACCGGAACTTCGAAGTACATCCCGGCAGCAATTGCTGGAAGGAATATCCAAGAGATTAGACCTGTTCCAAATCAAGAATGAGGAAGAACAATGAATTAGGTGCGGGTTAAGTCGGGTTGGCGAGTTGTCACCCTTATATATAAGTGGCATCCATTCAAGTAAGAAAGAAGTGCTAAAATGATGTATTATTGGGTACCTTGGAATCCCTTTGGAGGTCCTATAGATTCATACTCTTCTGCAAGTAAACTCCAAAATGTACCTGAAAAGATGCAACTTTTCAGACTCATCACTGCTATTTTAGAAGTATGATATCCAAGGAATTCACAATTCATATAAACTTTTACTAGTTTCTACAACTACGTAGATGTATCACTATTGTGTATGGTTGGGGTCAGTTATACGAATCGTATCATGCTATTTTACGAGGCTGTTTCAATTAGTATCTAACATTTCAAAAATCAAAACTAATGAGAAATCAACATGAAGCTTTTAATTACCTTTCTTCTGGTCACCTTCAAAATAAGTGTGGTGATCATCATATTTACCATACACAAAATCCTCCTGCAATAAATCAACACAAAATTTTCACCAAATTTAAAAATAAAAAGCCCTGCATTATTAATTCATCAGATTCTATTTCTCCCAGATAAAAAATAAAAAAATAAAAAAAGGTTAAGATTTGTAAATTAACATACTTCCTCTATACCGTTGGTTCTCCATCTATCCACAAAATCTTCATTGAGGTCAGGCTCTATTTCTGATAAACCTGCATACAATCTTGTTGAACTGATTCTGTTAAACTGAGTCCTCGGAGAAATCGAACTGGGGTTGCTCTGATTTAACGTTGTTTGAACAATCTTAGGAACTGAATTGATGGGGAGGACTGCTGATAGTGTCACAGAAGCTGCCATTTTTTTCCTTTCTTGTTAATTCTGTTTCTTCTTCCATGGTTTTCTTTCTTTCTTCTCCAGTTATGTTTAATTTTTCTTCCGGGTGATCAAGTGACTACACAAGTGGAATGTGTGGATGTGAAGGTCCAATAAGATTGTACCACGTGGAGAAAGAACTTGCTGGGTTGGTCTCCGAAGCTGCCACGTCGGCTGTGATTGGGCGATTGTATCACAGCCATGTTTCTGAGTTTTCAATTTCAAACATTTTGGATGGCATTTTTTATATGGACGATGAGCAGCCGTTTCCACCTTATCCATTTCTGTTGCTATGGAATGGACAATAAGGGTACTAAACGCAAGTAAAATTTTACAAAATTTATTAAAAAAAAAAAAAACTAAAATACCCTTATTGTAGTGAAAATGTTATTTGGAAATTGCAATATATATATATATATAGTATTTATAAAGAAAGCCAAGTTGATAATTTCATTTTTTTCAAAAGTTGTATGAGATATTTATTTGTCAAGAAATCTACGATTACAGACGGTTACATTCGAATGGAAACTAGAAAGAAGTAAATCGAGTTAGGATTTAATTATCTACCACTCGATTTACATTGTCCACCATGCAGATTGATAACTCTGTTTTTTTTTTTTTTCAAAAACTGGCTGAAATTTTTATTTGTAAAGAAAGTTACGATTACAAACTGTTACATTCAAATAGAAACTAGAAAGAAGTAAATCGAATTAAGATTTATTGATCTAAATGATCATGGTCAAAGATGTGAAGGATGGCTTTCGGTACAACTTCAGGGAGGAACCAGAACTTCTCTTTGCCTACTCCTCCACCCTCCCATCATCCTCCACTGTCCCCGCTTTTTCCATTTCTAGGATCATCGCTTTTGAGAGGGGCTAAAAGTATGGATTCCAACTCTTCTTCCTCGTTTCATGGTAGTGCTAGTTTCCCTTCATCCCCAAATTTTGCACATGAGATGGTTAATTAGATCATTCAGGAACCATAGAGCCCTAAAATAAAGCAGTCCTTCACCGAATACAGATGCAACTCAATGGAATGGTGGGCCTGAAACTCCCCAACAATTGCTATGCCTACTCTTCACCAACATGCTCGAATGCATATCCAAACAGAGGTATATTAACAATCTCTCAAGAAAACAGTCAACCGAAATTATTAATATGATAGAAGGGCCGGCCCAAAAGAAGCAACTAACTAAAGCCCAAATCACACATCTTTGCCCATCCATACTCAACGGCTAGTTGGGGAGGTCTCCAAATCGGAATATACAGATTCAAGATACTTTTGGCTCGCTATTCACCTTCCATTATGTAAGTGATTTCAACCCACACCAATTTGCCCAATCGTTGAACTCTCCTGGGCTGGTTTTGCCTTCCTGCCACCTCTTCCATTGTCCACCACGCAGCTGATGTCGCCCTTATCTTGTTGCGGCTCTATCCCTCATCCTCCATATTCGCCGGTCACATTTTTATTAGGTCTTTTATTTTGAATTTAATATGAAATAATTAATGCCAATACATGTTTAAGGAACAAAGAGAGAATAACATTTTCTTACAGTGGTGTGCAATTAGCGTGCATGACAAGTAACTTTTTCATAATTACTGTAAGTGTTTTTGATACATTTTAAAGTAATAAAAATATTTTATGATTATAATAGTTAAGGAATTTATTCCAATTAAATATATTCAAATATATATTGCACATATATTGACATTATCAAAAAAAAAAAAATTTTAAAAAGGTTTAAGTATCTAAATGATTAGGGTAAGGGATTGGAATGACGACTTCCGGTATAACTTCAGGGAGGAACCAAAACTTCTCTTTGTGGGAGGACAACAACAGCCACCAAGCCCACCTCCTATCATCTTTCACCACCCCAGCCTTTTCCCTTTCCAGGACCATCACCTTCAAATGGGCTCAAGTATGGATTTTGACTCTTCTTCCTCACCTCAAGGTAGTGTCAGTTTCCCTTCATCCTCAAATTTTGCACATGAGATGGTTAGATCCTTAAGGAGTCACAAACCACTAAAACAAAGTAGCTCTTCATAGAATACTGATGCAACTCAATGGAATGGTGGGCCTGAAACTCCCCAACAATCGCCATGCCTGCTCTCCACCAATAAGCTTGAGTGCAAATCCAAACAAAGGCATGTTAACAATCTCTCAAGACAACAGTTAGTCATAATTATTACTATGATTGAAGGGCCGACCCAAAAGAAGCAACTGACTAAAGCCCAAATCACACCTCTTTGCCCATCCATACTCAACAGGTGGTTGGGGCAGTCTCTAAACCCAAATATACATATCCAAGAACCTTTTGGCTTACTATTCACCTTCCAATTTGCCTGATCGTTGGACTTTGTTGCGTTGATTTTGCCTTTCCTGCCACCTCTTCCATTGTCCATCACACAGCTGAAGTCGTCCTTATCTTGTTGCGGCTCCATTTCCCCTCCTCCGCATTCGCCGCTAGGGTCACATTTCTGTTGGGTCTTATATTTTTAATTTAAGATGAAATAATTCATGGCCGTACATGTTTAGTTAAGGAGCAAGAGAGAATAACTTCTTTTTTTCCACGGTATGTAATTTAGAGTGCATACAACTTTAGGTTTGTGTGCAAATAACATGCATGGCAAGTAACTCTTTCGTAATTATTATACTCCCTCCGTTCCATCAGATTTGATTCATTTTAAATTTATCAAATGTTTTATACATGTAATAGTTGAGGAATTTATTCCAGATTCATACAAATATTTAATTGCACATAAATTTACATTACCAACAAAATAGAAAAAAGGAAATGTTTGAAGATAAAACTATAACAAGGGTATTTCAATATTTTTTCCTATTAAAATTTTTAAAACATGCATATTTTTAGTAAAAAATTACCTGTGTTTAGTGGGAAAATAAGTTATGTGATTTTTTTTTTTTTGAAGCAAGTTATGTGAATTTGTTATATATTCATAATTTGAAAATTTATATAGAAATTAGTTTTCAAAATTTAAAAGTTTACTAATATTATATATATATATATATATCATGAAAATGAAAGAAAACTATTATAAAACAACTAACCAGAATTATTACTATGGTTGAAGGGCCGGCCCAAAAGAATCAATTAACCGAAGCCCAAATCACACCTCTTAGCCCATTCATACTCAACAATTTGTGGGGTCTCCAAATCTGAAATACAAATCCACCATAGTTTTGGGTCACTATCCACCTTCCATCAGGTAGGTGATTTCAACCCACCCCCATTTAGTCTAATTGTTGGACTTTTTAGCGTCGATCTTGCCTGTCACACCTATTCCATTATCCACCACGCGGTTAACTTCGCCCTCCTCTCGTTGCTGGTCCGTCTCTCCTCCTTTACATTCGCATCTAGGGTCGCATTTTCATTGGGTTTCAAACCAAGAAGACCCGGTATTAGCGACGATTATGACGCCAGCGACAACGACAACGGGAAAGAGGACCTAGAGTCATGAGCAGTGTCAAAAAGAACGAAGGTTCGACATTGAAGGCCCACAAATCCGGTGGTCTATTGACTCCTCGAGCTTAGCGCATGCCGTCACCGGATTTGTGTGCATGCAACTTTAGGTTTGTGTAGAAATAACGTGCATGTCAAGTAACTCTTTCCATCAGATTTGATTCATTTTAAAATTATCAAATGTTTTATACATGTAATAATTTAGGAATTTGTTCCAGATACATACAAATATTTAATTGACATAAATTTGAATTACCAACAAAATAGAAAAAAAGAAATGTTTGAAGATAAAATTATAACAAGGGTATTTCAATATCTTTGCTTATTAAAAATTTTAAACCTTACATGTTTAGTAAAAAATTACTTGTGTTTAGTGGAAAAATAAGTTATGTGATTTTTTTTTTTTTTTGAAGCAAGTTATGTGAATTTGCTATATATTCACAATTTGAAAATTTATATAGAAATTAGTTGTCAAATTTTAAAAGTTTACTAATATCACACACACACACATACACACACATATCATGAAAATGATAGAAAACTATTATAAAACAAAAAATTCTTTATTAAAGATGAAAAAACCAAATAAAAAATCAGGCCTTGTATGAGTTTTTTTTTTTCTCCATTAATAATGATTTTTCTGTTGAAATTATAAAAATATGGGCTTTCTAGGGGTCTTTCTAAAATTAATGAAAATGTTCTTTGGAAATTGTCCGAAACATTTATTTATAAAGAAAATCTAGTTGATAGCTTCGCTTTTTTCAAGAGTTGGCTGAAATATTTATTTGTAAAGAAAGCTACAATTACAAACTGTAACATTCGAATAGAAACTAGAAAGACGAGTTAGGGTTTAAGTATCTAAATGACCAGGGACAGAGATGTGAAGGATGGCTTCCAGTAGAACTTCAGGGAGGAACCATAACTTCTCTTTGTGGGAGGACAACAACTGCCAACGACCTCTTCCTCCGCCCTCCTTTCATCCTACACCATTCCCGTTATTTTCATTTCCAGAATTATTTCCTTGCCTTATTGTAGTGTTAGTCTCCCTTCATCCCCAAAATTTTCACATGAGATGGTTGATCAAATCCTTCAGGAATTACAGAGCCCTAAAACAGAGTAGCATGACAAGCAATCATGCCTGCATGGGATCCCTTCCCGGAATACAAAAGCAACTCAATGGAATGGTGGGGCTGAAATTTCCTAAAAATTGCCATGCCTGCTAAGAAGCTTGAGTGCGGATCCAAACAAAGGTCTATCAACAATCTCTCAGAAAAAACAACTAGCCAAAATTATTACTATGTATGATTGAATGGTCGGCCCATCAGAATCAACTGACCGAAGCCCAAATCACACCTCGTAGCCCATTCATACTCAACAATTTGTGGGGGCGGTCTCCAAATCTGAATATACAAATCCACCATAGTTTTGGGTCACTATCCCCCTTCCATCAGGTAGGTGATTTCAACCCACCACATTTAGCCTAATTGTTGGATTTTTTAGCATCGATTTTGCCTATCACACCAATTCCATTATCCACCACGCGGCTAACTTCGCCCTCACCTCGATGCTGGTTCGTCTCTCCTCCTTTACATTCACCACTTGGGTCGCATTTTCATTGGGTTTCAAACCAAGAAGACCCTGTATCTGCGAAGATTATGACGCCGGCGGCAACGACAGCAAGAAAGAGGACCCGAAGTCATGAGCAGTGTCAACAACAATGAAGGCTCGACATCGAAGGCCCACAAATCTGGTGGTCTATTGACTCCTCGAGCTCAGCGCATGCCGTCAACGGATTTGTGTGCATACAACTTTAGGTTTGTGTGCAAATAACGTGCATGGCAAGTAACTATTTCGTAATTATTATACTCCCTCCGCTCCATCTGATTTGATTCAATTTAAAATAATCAAATGTTTTTTACATGTAATAATTGAGGAATTTATTCCAGATACATACAAATATTTAATTACACATAAATTTACATTACCAACAAAATAGAAAAAAAGAAATGTTTGAAGATAAATTATAACAAGGGTATTTCAATATTTTTGCCTATTAAAATTTTTAAACCTTACATGTTTTTAGTAAAAATTTACCCGTGTTTAGTGGCAGAATAAGTTATGTGATTTTTTTTTTTGAAGCAAGTTATGTGAATTTGCTATATATTCACAATTTGAAAATTTATATAGAAATTAGTTGTCAAATTTTAAAAGTTTACTAATATCACACACACACACACATACACACACATATCATGAAAATGATAGAAAACTATTATAAAACAAAAAATTCTTTATTAAAGATGAAAAAACCAAATAAAAAATCAGGCCTTGTATGAGTTTTTTTTTTTCTCCATTAATAATGATTTTTCTGTTGAAATTATAAAAATATGGGCTTTCTAGGGGTCTTTCTAAAATTAATGAAAATGTTCTTTGGAAATTGTCCGAAACATTTATTTATAAAGAAAATCTAGTTGATAACTTCGTTTTTTTCAAGAGTTGGCTGAAATATTTATTTGTAAAGAAAGCTACAATTACAAACTGTAACATTCGAATAGAAACTAGAAAGACGAGTTAGGGTTTAAGTATCTAAATGACCAGGGACAAAGATGTGAAGGATGGCTTCCAGTAGAACTTCAGGGAGGAACCATAACTTCTCTTTGTGGGAGGACAACAACTGCCACCAACCTCTTCCTCCGCCCTCCTTTCATCCTCCACCATTCCCGTTATTTTCATTTCCAGGACTATTTCCTTGCCTTATTGCAGTGTTAGTCTCCTGTCATCCCCAAAATTTTCACATGAGATGGTTGATCAAATCCTTCAGGAATTACAGAGCCCTAAAACAGAGTAGCATGACAAGCAATCATGCCTGCATGGGATCCCTTCCCGGAATACAAAAGCAACTCAATGGAAATGGAATGGTGGGGCTGAAATTTCCTAAAAATTGCCATGCCTACTAAGAAGCTTGAGTGCAGATCCAAACAAAGGTCTATCAACAATCTCTCAGAAAAAACAACTAGCCAAAATTATTACTATGTATGATTGAATGGTCAGCCCATTCATACTCAACAATTTGTGGGGGCGGTCTCCAAATCTGAATATACAAATCCACCATAGTTTTGGGTCACTATCCCCCTTCCATCAGGTAGGTGATTTCAACCCACCACATTTAGCCTAATTGTTGGACTTTTTAGCATCGATTTTGCCTATCACACCTATTCCATTATCCACCACGCGGCTAACTTCGCCCTCACCTCGATACTGGTCCGTCTTGCCTCCTTTACATTCGCCACTTAGGTCGCATTTTCATTGGGTTTCAAACCAAGAAGACCCTGTATCAGCGAAGATTATGACGCCGGCGGCAACGACAGCAAGAAAGAGGACCCGAAGTCATGAGCAGTGTCAACAACAATGAAGGCTCGACATCGAAGGCCCACAAATCTGGTGGTCTATTGACTCCTCGAGCTTAGCGCATGCCGTCAACAGATTTGTGTGCATACAACTTTAGGTTTGTGTGCAAATAACGTGCATGGCAAGTAACTCTTTCGTAATTATTATACTCCCTCCGCTCCATCTGATTTGATTCAATTTAAAATAATCAAATGTTTTATACATGTAATAATTGAGGAATTTATTCCAGATACATACAAATATTTAATTACACATAAATTTACATTACCAACAAAATAGAAAAAAAGAAATGTTTGAAGATAAATTATAACAAGGGTATTTCAATATTTTTGCCTATTAAAATTTTTAAACCTTACATGTTTTTAGTAAAAATTTACCTGTGTTTAGTGGCAGAATAAGTTATGTGATTTATTTTTTTTGAAGCAAGTTATATGAATTTGTTATATATTCACATTTTGAAAATTTATTATAGAAATTAGTTTTCAAAGTTTAAAAGTGTACTAATATTATACTAATATTACATATATATATATATCATGAAAATGCTATTATAAAACAAAAAATTCTTTATTAAAGATGAAAAAACCAAATAAAAAATCAGGCCTTGTATGAGTTTTTTTTTTCTCCATTAATAATGATTTTTCTGTTGAAATTATAAAAATATGGGCTTTCTAGGGGTCTTTCTAAAATTAATGAAAATGTTCTTTGGAAATTGTCCGAAACATTTATTTATAAAGAAAATCTAGTTGATAACTTCGTTTTTTCAAGAGTTGGCTGAAATATTTATTTGTAAAGAAAGCTGCAATTACAAACTGTAACATTCGAATATAAACTAGAAAGACGAGTTAGGGTTTAAGTATCTAAATGACTAGGCACAGAGATGTGAAGGATGGCTTCCGGTAGAACTTCAGGAAGGAACCATAGCTTCTATTTGTGGGAGGACAACAACTGCCACCAACCTCTTTCTCCGCCCTCCCCTCATCCTTCACCATTCCCGTTATTTTCATTTCGAGGACTATCTTCCTTGCCTCATTGTAGTGTTAGTCTCCCTTCATCCCTAAAATTTTCACATGAGATGATTGATCAAATCCTTCAGGAATTACAGAGCCCTAAAACAGAGTAGCATGACAAGCAATCATGCCTGCATGGGATCCCTTTCAGGAATACAAATGCAACTCAATGGAATGGTGGGGCTGAAATTTCCTAAAAATTGTCATGCCGGCGAACAAGGCTTGAGTGCGGATCCAAACAAAGGCCTGTCAACAATCTCTCAGAAAAAACAACTAGTCAGAATTATTACTATGATTGAAGTGCCGGCCCAAAAGAATCAACTGACCGAAGCCCAAATCACACCTCGTAGCCCAGTCATACTCAACAACTTGTGGGGGGTGGTCTCCAAATATGAATATACAAATCCACGATACTTTTGGTCTTGGGCTCCTTGAACCTTCCATCAGGTTGGTGATTTCAACCCACCCCATTCAGCCCAATTGGTGGACTTTTTAGGGTCGATTTTGCCTGTCACACCTATTCCATTATCCACCACGCGGCTAATTTCGCTCTCATCTCGCTGCTGGTCTGTCTCTCCTTTTTTACATTCGCCACCAGGGTGGTCATTTCCGTTGGGTTTCAAAACAAGAAGGCCTGATATCAGCGGCGATAATGACGCCAGCGGCAACAGCAACAGGAAAGAGGATCCGAAGTCATGAGCAGTGTTAAAAACAACAAAGGCCCACAAATCCGGGGGCGGCATGCGCTAAGCTCGAGGAGTCAATCGCGGGAAGTTTATAAACCTTATGTTGTTATTTCTCAAACACCAACAGTGTTGTCAAATTTTTTTTTCTTTATGATTGTTCTGATGTCTTAATATTCTATTGGATTTTTTTTAGATTCTAGAAACTACCCCAAAGAAATACTCTTTTCGTGTTTTACTGGGAGAAGGTGGGTTAAATGTTAATTCCTAAAATAGAGAAAGCTGATAATAAAAATATAACAAAACAAGGGTAAAATTGAATAAAACCTAGGAAAAACTCACACTGGTAATCTACCAAAATAAAACTATTAAAGTACATAAAATAAATGGATGTTTCCATTACTACTTTATAAAAAGATTCTCAGAAAAAAATCCAACAATTATCCATCCCATCATTGCTTGACAGCTACTCAGGAATATGAGAAAGTTTTTTAGGATTATAGAACATCGTGGCGGTCGGCCCCGAAAATGGAAAAACAAAAAAAAATCCTACCAATGATAGGATGACCAAACCATTGCTATACTTGACCACCACCATAACTGGAATCTCTCACTGGCAAAGGCACACTCACACTCGCAACCCTTTTCGATTTGGCCCTCTTTTTCACACTCCCCTGCTCTTCAGGGCCTTTTCTTCCGGACCCTTTTCTCAATCCAAGTAATTTCTCAATCTCAAGGTTTTTTGTTGAGGAATGAGGAATCCCTTGAAGTTGATGTGCATTGGACTGACTTGTGTCTTGTTTAGCTGAGAATTCTCATTGACAAGTGCCCATTTTTAAAAAAAAATCTTTTGGTGTAGCAATTAGTTCTGTTTAGCGTAGCTTTCTTGATGCCCTGTTGAATATGGTCTCTGTTTTTATTGCCCTGGTTGGTAATCAGTGTCAGCAAGGAAGTTTGTAGTAATCAGAACGTTAAAATGGGATTGGCCTGGAAGAAAATTGAAAAAGAGAAGATCTTTGAGTTTATTAGTTATGTTGACATGAAGAATTATTGTTATCCTTGGATAGGTTCACTTGTAACACTTCTTGCTTTGTGGTTTTGTTTGAAGTGGCCGTGTGGGGCTTTTCTTTTCCTTAATGTGCATAGCAAATTAATGTTGGAAATATGTTACTGTTTTTGTTTTGATTTGCTCAATGCATTAGCAATGAATTTGATATCCTGACTGTTTTTTTGATTGCCAACACAATGTCTTCTCAGTTTCTAATTTGGTTTACTTCTCTATTTTACCGGCTAGAGTAGATTTTCAAGTTGTTGCGTAGCAATGGACAGCTCTGGAGTCAGCTCCATCTCGAAAATCCCGGTTGGTTTGGATAGTGCTTCTGAAGAAGTATATAGCTTGCAGTCAAAATTGCTACAAGAATTCACAGGAATATCAGCAATTGACAAGGCATGGACTTTCACATCTTCTAGTGGTATGACTACTTGAGTTTGTAAACTTTTCAATTCTTTGTGTTTGGAGAACCCCAAAGAAGAAAAGTAGGTTGAAAATATGCTGGAAAAGGATGCTTTTCTGTTTTTTTTTGCATTATGATTGCTTTACTTCTTCCTGAATTGCTGAAGCTGGTGCTAGAGACTCACATCATTTATTTGTTACATTTGTTCAGGAAATGATTCCCAATGTATGTTTGCGATTAGCCAACCTAATCTTTTTGCCAATACCAGGAAGAGATCTATTTTATCGTCCCATATTTCAAAACAAAGCAGTGATTCAGTTACCTTTCACTGGGCTCCCTTCCCTGTGGAGATGACTGGTGTCTCTTCAATTGTCCCATCTCCATCTGGTTCAAAGCTTTTGGTTGTCCGAAATTCTGAAAATGATTCCCCTACGCGCTTTGAAATCTGGGAACCAGCTCAAGTGGAAAAGGAATTTCAAGTCCCTCGCACTAGCCACGGTTCTGTCTACTTGGATCGATGGTAACTTAATCATCTGAAAAATTATATTTAATTTTGTTTTTTGTATTGTTTTGTTGTGATCAAAGAAACTGAATGTATATGTTTCTTCATTCTCTATCCATTTTTTATCGTAATCTTTGGGATCTCCAATCAACCATGAACTTTGTGCTCTGCAAATGGCAGGTTTGAGGGAATTTCATGGAACTCTGATGAAACTCTTATTGCTTATGTTGCTGAGGAACCAGTTCCTTGCAAACCGACGTTTACTAGTTGTGGGTACAAAAAAGGTGATACCACAGACAAGGACTTGGGCAACTGGAAAGGTCAAGGGGAGTGGGAGGAGGATTGGGGTGAAACTTATGCTGGGAAAAGGCAATCTGCACCTTTTGTCCTTAACATAAACAGGTTTGACTTAGATTCATCTGCTGGCATAATTTTGTGAATAGTGAGATATTTTGTTGCTTTAAACTAATATCTAAATAAAAACTTTGTGCAGTGGAGAGGTACAAGCTGTTAAAGGAATAGAAAAGACACTGAGTGTTGGACAGGTTGTATGGGCTCCATCAGCTGAGACTTCTAATCAATATCTGGTATTTGTTGGATGGCCATCAGATACTAGAAAGTTGGGTATCAAATACTGCTATAACAGACCCTGTGGATTGTATGCAGTTAAAGCTCCATTCTCCAAATCCGAAACTATTGATCCCAGGTTGGTCAGTCAGTTAGAGCAAAATGCTCATATCATTTATCACACTAAGGTTTTTCTTCTGATACTTAGAATATTTGTGGTTTGCGTTGATTCCAGTGATAATGCATCTGAAGATGTATCCGTGGTTGCTCTGACACAGAGCACTGGTAGTGCATTTTTCCCAAGATTCAGGTACAGATGTAGTCTATTCTAAATTTTTAGTCAGGACAGACACTTAAAGCACGGAGGAATTACCACAAGTGAAACTTAATCGAGGCAAAGAAAGAATAGGAAATGAAAGAAAGAAAAGAGATTTTTCTAATATACTTTCAAGATGGTTTCCTTTGGATGTTTTTTATTCTATGCTGATAGGTGTATCAGCAGAATAAGATTTTGAAGTTTCATGCAAGTCATATAAAATTTAAACTTGGCCTCCCAAATAAATTGTTATATTGCATTGAACCAGTTAGTCGACCTATCACAAGAAGCACAATAGTGATTAATATTTTATTACTGTATTTCAGCCCAGGTGGAGAATTCCTTGTGTTTTTATCTGCATGGACTGCTGTTGAATCTGGAGCCCACTGGGCAACCAATTCACTTCATAGAATTGATTGGCCTGCCGATGGAAAGCCCAGCCAATCTTTGAAAGTTTTTGAAGTGGTATACTTTTCATGTCTTTCCTTTAAAAGAAATTACAAACTTATCGATGCTGTAGATCAGGTTTCTAATTTTAACTTACAAACTTAATGATGCTGTAGATCTGATTTTCAAATTTTCTAGCAAACAAGTGTCTTCTTTGGTTCTGATTGGGTTTCAGGGGGGTTATTGTTTTCACCATTCCATATTTAGAGCATCTTGTCAATAGTATATTTTCTATCTTTGTATCGTTATAATCCGTTACAATTTTATCACCCATTGTAAGAGAATAACTTGACTTCTGTAGGTTCCCATTGTGATGTGTCCTGAGGTTGGCTGCTTCCCTGGACTCTACTGTTCAAATATTCTGAGCAAGCCATGGCTTTCTGATGGATCTACGCTAATTCTGTCCTCAGCTTGGGGCAGCACTGAAGCAGTACTTGCAGTGAATGTCTTGAGGTAAATATGTCTTTGCATCATTTAGTCTCATTAACTGCTTAACCTATCGCTTGTCTTTAACAGTCAATAATGTGTCTATATTTGCAGCGGAGATGTGTCACGAATCAGCCCTAGCAACTCAGACTTTGTTTGGGATGTACTTGCCCTTGATGGTGACAGTATTATTGCTGGTGGGAGAATTGCTCTAAGTTTGTAATTACTGGCTTGTATGCATTTTCAGTTGAATCTTTTACTTTTTCTAAGAGCCTAGTTATATAAATATGCAAACTATGTTTTTGTTTTTGAAGTATCTAGCAGCCCAGTTGACATTCCGCAAATTAAGTATGGAGTTCGAGAGGCTTCCAGGAATGCCACATGGAGATGGTTAGATATCTCAAGCCCCATGCCCAAATGTTCGGACAAGGTTACTAATATGCTACGAAAATTTAATACATCACTCATTTTAAATCTGCTGATGTGGTCAATGTGGTTAATGGCGGTAACCTTTCCTCTGATCAATTTGCATAGGTCAAGTCTTTGCTATCATCTCGGCAATTTAGTATAATGAAAATTCCAGTCAAGGATGTCACTGAGAATCTTACAAAAGGTATGAATGGCTGGGATTTGATAGCTCAATATTCCTCATCAAATATGACAGGAAACTGCTAGTATTAGGCTGCCCAGTTTCTTTTATAATTTTATAGGACTTTTTCTTTTAAGACCCCTGCCAGAATTGATCAGACATGCTGTTGTAAGTTATACAGAATGTTGAGTTCCTCCTGAGAGGAAGTACTACGGCATTTATAACCCACCATATCTGCTGTTGATTTTGGATTTTTGTAAAAATCTTATTTATATAGGTGCCAGCAATCCCTATGAAGCCATATTTGTTTCCTCCAAATCTCAAAAGAAGAACGAGTGTGATCCACTAATTGTGGTGCTTCACGGTGGTCCTCATAGTGTCTCACCGTCAAGCTTCTCCAAGTCCTTGGCTTTCCTCTCGTCACTAGGTTACAGCTTGCTAATTGTTAATTATAGGTAAGTAAGCTCTTCTTTTTAATTCCTTTTTAATTTTTATTAATTTTAACTGGCACAGTAAGTGTGAACAAGTACTTCTACTTTCTACAAAGCATCACACTTGAACACACAGCCTTTGTGTAGTTAAATCCCAAAATTTTGGATGATCAATATACACTTTTCAGGTTGCTTAATAGTTTTACTTTCTTTCGATTTTTTATTCGATTGACTAGTTTAACTAATTAGTGGTTGAAGCAAAGGGTAAAAGGAGGGCTAAACTAAAACATCCATGATAAAAGTAAAGATGACAGGAATCAGACATATTGGACAATATTTTACTTTAAAAGACCACTACTTTTTCTTGAGTATTTTGATCTAAACACAGAGGTTCGTTGGGTTTTGGAGAGGAAGCTTTGCAGTCTCTTCCTGGCAATATTGGTTCTCAGGTGTGCTTAACTCTCTGATCAAAATTCTTTTCGTATAATGACTAATCTGAATTCTCAGTACAGATTCTATTGTGAATTTTTGATATAAAGGGTTCACTACATAGCAGTGTTCTTGCACCTAATTTCACTCTACTTTGAGCAGGATGTCAATGATGTGCTCGCTGCCATTGATCATGTCATTGACATGGGACTTGCAGATCCATCTAAAATAGCTGTGGTTGGTGGTTCCCATGGTGGATTTCTGACAACTCATTTAATTGGACAGGTTAGTGTTTAAGAAGGATTTCAGCTGTTGTTTTAACTGTTTTAGCGTGTTAGTATTATCTTCTTTTAGTTCATCATTGACGATTTTGAAAGACAATTTTGTTGTTTTTCATGGCGTAGGCACCCGAGAAGTTTGCAGCTGCAGCTGCTAGGAACCCTGTCTGCAACCTTGCTTTGATGGTTGGTACTTCTGACATCCCTGATTGGTGTTACGTGGAGTCGTTTGGCTGCAAGGGAAAACTTTGTTCTCTGAAGTGGCTTCTCCTGAACATCTGAGTTTATTTTACAGTAAATCCCCTATTTCTCACATATCCAAGGTATGTTTTCTGAGCCTCGCGCTTCAAGAAATTTGGTAAAGTGGATAATCTTACCTTAATGTTTTGTGGCTTGGGCAATACTTGCAGGTGAAAACTCCTACGCTCTTTCTCTTAGGTGCTAAAGACCTTCGTGTACCAGTTTCCAATGGGTTACAGGTAATACCATATTCCATTTTCTCACGAAATCTATCTAAGCGTCCCAGTTTTATATGATTGAAGAAGACAGAGAGTTCTGTACCTTCATTTCTTATTCTATACACCACCTGAAGAGAGTGAGAATCCTTTCTCTATGAGAAAATCAGCTTCTGTATCAATCTGCCTGTCTTTTCTGATGGAGTATCCTGATAGTAGTGGTTATTTGTATTTGTAGTACGCAAGGGCGCTAAAAGAGAAAGGTGGCAAGGTGAAGGTAATCGTGTTTCCCGAGGACATTCATGGAATTGATAGGTAAGATAGCACAGGTTATCGCCAATGGCCGGCGTATAATCACTTCTTTTTAAATATTCCCTGTACTTTCCCTTGTTTCTTCCTGTTTAACAGACTTCTTTCCTTTTGCAGGCCGCAATCTGACTTCGAGAGCTATCTTAACATTGGGGTGTGGTTTAAGAAGCACTGCAGTTAAACAATCAACACAAGTGCTGTCTTTATTTGGCGTGCTGCTGTTTCTTGTCGGTCCACTTTGATGGAAAGGTGTAAGGGCTTCTGCATTGTTCTTCATCTTCTTGTTGTGTGATTCTCTCTACTGGTTCTGCAACCTCCGGGCGGCGTGGAAAGAGATTCAGCACCAGCAAATTCTGCAGATTTGTCTGAAATCTGCCGAATGTTTGCAGCTCCTTCTGAGCAGACGGGCTGTATCATATCTGTAAAAACATGATTTTTAGCAGGCAACAGAATCATTTGGCGCTCAGCCTAATTAGTTGTTGGAGTTTCATGCAATAAAATCTTTCCAGTTGAAGTGATAAGTGATTTCAAACATGCTTTATGTCTATTTCTGGCTATGTAATTTTATCATCTGGAACTGAAAGAACAAATAATCAGTATGAGAATTTACATTGCAAATGTTGAAACTCGCATAACTGATACTCCATCTGTGCCCGAAGCAAAACTTAGTTGTACAATGTTATTCATAATCAGTACTACTGGATTAGTCGTATTACTGGACTTTTCTATTGGAACGAAGAGAAAGTAGCTAAAGAGTGCCGATAACAAAATTGGCAAAGGATTGCAATTGAAAAAGGTTATACATGTAGCCATTCTCTCCAAGATTTGGAGAAACTACAATCAATTTTTTAAACTTTGTGTAAAGGAGAATTACATTTACTTCCCCTGAAGTTTTGTCAAGTTACAAATAAGTCCCTGTGTTCTTGAAATTACAATCTGCAGTGCTGTTACGTTTTTTGGGTTTTTTCCTTTCTGAAAAATTTGGTTTCCATCAATTCATTCCCACCACCAACGACAAGTTGTGGCAATGAAGAAGAAGGGGATGATGATCCCACTACAAAAAAGGCGGCTACATATACTTTCTTTCCTTCCTTCCAATCCAGATTGATGAATGTAAGGATTTCTGGATCAATTCGCCCCTTTTCACTTAATTTTATTGTTGTTACAGTTCTTGTGTTTAGTTCCATCGCAATGTTCTCTGTTTTCCTATCAAATTGTTGTATGAATATGGATGCTGCAGTCCAGTGAAGGCAACTGAAAAGTTTCATAAGAATAAATTGCTGTAGTGCTGTTCGAATCCTTGAAATGATTGAATATATGCCAAAAAAAGTGCTGCACTGTCTAGTTTTTAATCAGAATTAGTTGGAAAGAAAGAGGAAGACAAATTGTTAGAGTAATAAAGGATTTTTTAGGACCACCACCACCATAACTGGAATCTCCCACTGGCACAGTTACAAGTTCACAACCCTTTTCGATTTGGCCCTCTTTTTCACACTTCCCTGCTCTTATGGGCTTTTCTTCTTGATCATCTCCTCAATCCAAGTAATTTCTCAATCTGTCTGTACGTGGTTTTTTTATGTATTTGTCTGTGGAATCACATGAAGTTGATGTGCATTGGGTTGACTTGTGTCTTGTTTAGCTGAGAATCCCTCATTGACAGTGCTTTTTTTTTTTTAATTTGTTTTTGTTTTTTGTCTTTTGCTGTTGCAATTAGTTCTGTTTAGCATAGCCCAGTTGAATATAGTCTCTGTTTTCATTGCCCTGGTTGGTAATCAGTGTCAGCAAGGAAGATAACTGAAAAGAGGTTACTTTTTATTTTGATTTTCTCCATGGAATTAGCAATGAGTATGGTATCCTGCTTATTTTTTTAATTACCACCACAATGTCTTCTCAGTTTCTAATTTGGCTTTGATCTCTATTTGACTGGCTAAAGTAGATTTTTGAGCTTCGTAGCAATGGACAGCTCTGGAGTCAGCTCCGTCTCGAAAATCCCAGTTGGTTTAGATAGTGTTTCTGAAGAAGAATATACCTTGCTGTCAAAACTGCTGCAAGAATTCACAGAAATATCAGCAATTGACAAGGCATGGACTTTCACATCTTCTAGTGGTATGACTACTTGAGTTTGTAAACTTTCAATTCTTTGTGTTTGGAGAATCCCAAAGAAGAAAGTTAGGTTGAAAATATGCTGGAAAAGGATGCTTTTCTGCTTCTTTTCTATTATGATTGCTTTTCCATTAGAGACTCACAGCATTTATTTGTGACATTTGTGCAGGAAATGATTCCCAGTGTATGTTTGCTATTAGCCAACCTAATCTTTTTGGCAATGCCAGGAGGAGATCTATTTTATCATCCCATATTTCAAAACAAAGCAGTGATTCAGTTACCTTTCACTGGGCTCCCTTTCCTGTGGAGATGACTGGTGTCTCTTCTATTGTCCCATTTCCATCTGGTTCAAAGTTTTTGGTTGTCCGAAATTCTGAAAATGATTCCCCTACGCGCTTTGAAATCTGGGAACCAGCTCAAGTGGAAAAGGAATTTCAAGTCCCTTGCACTGTCCACGGTTCTGTCTACTTGGATCGATGGTAACTTAATAATCTGAAATATTATATTTAATTTTGTATTTGTTTTGGTTTGTTGTGATCACAGAAACTAATATGTATATGTTTCTTCATTTTGTACCCATTTTTTATAGTAAGAACTTTGTGCTCTGCACATGGCAGGTTTGAGGGAATCTCATGGAACT
This sequence comes from Leptodermis oblonga, assembly GCA_016801395.1. Lineage (NCBI taxonomy): Eukaryota > Viridiplantae > Streptophyta > Magnoliopsida > Gentianales > Rubiaceae > Leptodermis > Leptodermis oblonga. Next base: position 46,731,504 of record CM028754.1, read on the forward strand.
CTGATGGAACTCTTATTGCTTATGTTGCTGAGAAACCAGTTCCTTGCAAACCGACGTTTACTAGTTGTGGTTACAAAAAAGGTGATACTACAGAGAAGGACTTGGGGAACTGGAAAGGTCAAGGGGAGTGGGAGGAGGATTGGGGTGAAACTTATGCTGGGAAAAGGCAATCTGCACTTTTTGTCCTTAACATAAACAGGTATCACTAAGATACATCTGCTGGCGTAATTTTGTGAATCATGAGATATTTGGTTGCTTTAAACTAAGATCTAAATATAAGCTTTGTGCAGTGGAGAGGTACAAGCTGTTAAAGGAATAGAGAAGTCACTGAGTGTTGGACAGGTTGTATGGGCTCCATCAGCTGAGAGTTCCGATCAATATCTGGTATTTGTTGGATGGTCATCAGATACTAGAAAGTTGGGCATCAAATACTGCTATAACAGACCCTGTGGATTGTATGCAGTTCAAGCTCCATTCTCCAAATCCGAAACTATTGATCCCAGGTTGGTCAGTCAATGAGAGCAAAATGCTCATATCATTTGCCGCACTAAGATTTTTCTTCAATACTTAGAATGTTTGTGGTTTGCATTGATTCCAGTGATAATGGATCTGAATATGTATCCGTGATTCCTCTGATGCAGAGCACTGGTAGTGCATTTTTCCCAAGATTCAGGTACAGACGTAATTCTAAATTTTTAGTCTGGACAGACACTTAAAGCACAGAAGAATTACCACAAGTGAAACTTAATCGAGACAAAGAAAGAATAGGAAATCAAAGAAAGAAATATATACTTTCGAGATGGCTTTCTTTGGATGTTTTTGATTATATGCTGATAGGTGTATCAGCAGAATAAGATTTTAAAGTTTCGAAGTTTCATGCGAGTTATATAAAATTTAAACTCAGGCTTTCAAATAAATTGTAATATTGCATTGGACAAGGTAGTCAACCTATCACAAGAAGCACAATAGTGATTACTATTTATTACTGTATTTCAGCCCCGGTGGAGAATTCCTTGTGTTTTTATCTGCACGGACTGCTGTTGAATCTGGACCCCACTGTGCAACCAATTCGCTTCATAGAATTGACTGGCCCGCTGATGGAAAGCCCTGCCAATCTCTTAAAGTTGTTGAAGTGGTATACTTTCATGTCTTTTCTTTAATTCAAATTACAAACTTAAATGATGCTGTAGATTAAATTTTCAATTTTCTAGCAAACAAGTGTCTGCTTTGGTTCTGATTGGTTTTTGGGGGGGGACTATTTTTTTTCACCATTCTATATGTAGAGAATCTTGTTAGTAGTCGATTCTCAACCTTTGTATCTTTATTATCGTTTACAATTTTATTCCCCATTGTAAGAGAATAATATGACATGTATAGGTTCCCGTTGTGATGTGTCCTGAGGTTGACTGCTTCCCTGGTCTCTACTGTTCAAATTTTCTGAGCAGCCATGGCTTTCTGATGGATCTACGCTAATTCTGTCCTCATCTTGGGAAGCACTGAAGCAGTACTAGCAGTGAATGTCTTGAGGTAATAAGTGTTTGGATCATTTAGTCTCATTAACTGCTTAACCTATTCCTTGTCTTTAACAGTCAATAATTTGTCTATTTTTGCAGCGGAGATGTGTCACGAATCAGCCCTAGCAACTCAGACTTTGTTTGGGATGTACTTGCCCTTAATGGTGATGGTATTATTGCTGGTAGGAGAATTGCTATAAATTTCTAATTACTGGCCTGGTGTGCATTTTGAAGTGAATCTTTTACTTTTCTAAGAGCCTAGTTAAATGAATGTGCAAACTATGTTTTTGTTTTTGAAGTATCTAGCAGCCCAGTTGACATTCCGCAAATTAAGTATGGAGTTCGAGAGGCTTCCAGGAATGCCACATGGAGATGGTTAGATATATCAAGCCCCATGCCCAGATGTTCAGACAAGGTTACTAATATACTAAGAAAATTTAATACATCACTCATTTTAAATCTGCTGATGTAGCAGTGCTGTGAATGGTGGTAACCTTTCCTTTGATCAATTTGCATAGGTCAAGTCTTTGCTATCATCTCGGCAATTTAGTCTAATGAAAATTCCAGTCGAGGATGTCAATGAGAATCTTACCAAAGGTATTAATGGCTGGGATTTGATAGCTAAATATTTCTCATCAAGCATGACAGGAAACAGCTAGTATTAGGCTGCCTAATTTCTTTCATAATTTGATAGGTCTTTTTTCTTTTAAGGCCTTTCTGCCAGATTTTATCTGATATGTTGTAAGTTTTGCAGAATGTTCCTCCTGTGAGGAAGTACTACAACATTGTGTAAAGAGAAAATATATGGCCCTACCATGTCTGTTGTTGTTTTGAAATTCTTGGAAAATTTTTATTCACGTAGGTGCCCGCAATCCCATTGAAGCTATATTTGTTTCCTCCAATTCTCAAAAGAAGAACGAGTGTGATCCACTAATTGTGGTGCTTCATGGTGGTCCTCATACTGTCTCACTGTCAAGCTTCTCCAAGTCCTGGGCTTTCTTATCATCACTTGGTTACAGCTTGCTAATTGTTAATTATAGGTAAGTTAAGCTCTTCTTTCTTTATTGTTTTTTAATTTTAACTGGCAGAGTAAGTGTGAATACTTCACTTTCTGCAACGCATCACGCTTGAACATGCAGCCTTTGCGTGTGTAAAATGCTAGTTCAATCCCAAATTTTGGATGAGCAATGTACACATTTCAGATTGCGCAGTAGTTTTACTTTCTTTTAATTTTTCATTAAATTTACTAGTTTAACTAATTAATGGTTGTAGCAATGGAGTAAAAGGAGGGCTAAACTAAAACATCTGCAATGAAAGTAAAGATGACAGGAATCGGACATATTGGACTGCTTGTGCAATTGTAATCATTTATAAATGTTAAAGGCAGATTCATATATTTTTAGGACTTATACAACTTTGAGTAGAACTTTTCTTAACCTGTAATAGTTTAATTTGAAAGACCACTACTTTTTCTTGAGTATATTGATCTGAACACAGGGGTTCTTTGGGGTTTGGAGAGGAAGCTTTGCAGTCTCTTCCTGGCAATATTGGTTCTCAGGTGTGCATAATTCTCTGATCAAAATTCTTTTCATAGAATGAGTATCCGGGTTTCCAAGTTCAGATTCTATCGTGAATTTGTGGTAGAAAAGTTTCACTACATAGCAGTGTTCTTGCACCTAATTTCACTGTATTTTGAGCAGGATGTCAATGATGTGCTCTCTGCCATTGATCATGTCATTGACATGGGACTTGCAGATCCTTCTAAAATAGCTGTGGTTGGTGGTTCCCACGGTGGATTTCTTACAACTCATTTAATTGGACAGGTTAGCATTTTAGAAGGATTTCAGATGTTGTTCTAACTGTTTTAGCATGTTAGTATCATCTTCCTTTAGTTCATCATTGACGATTTTGAAAGACAATTTAGTTGTTTTTGATGGCGCAGGCACCTGAGAAGTTTGCAGCTGCAGCTACAAGGAATCCTCTCTGCAACATTGCTTTGATGGTTGGTACTTCTGACATCCCTGATTGGTGTTATGTAGAGTCATTTGGCAGCAAGGGAAAAGCTTTGTTCTCTGAAGTGGCTTCTCCTGAACATCTGAGTTTATTTTACAGTAAATCCCCTATTTCTCACATATCCAAGGTGTGTTTTCTGAGCCTCGCTCTTCAAGAAATTGGATGAAGTGGATTATCTTACCTTAAATTTTTGTGGCTTGGGCAATATATGCAGGTGAAAACTCCTACACTCTTTCTCTTAGGTGCTAAAGACCTTCGCGTACCAGTTTCCAATGGGTTACAGGTAATACCACATTCCATTTTCCTACTAAATCTGTAAGTGTCGCAGTTTTATTTGATTGAATATGACAGAATTCTGTACCTTGATTTCTTTACTTCTATTATTCTGTGCACCACCTGAAGAGAGGGAAAGAATCCCATCTCTATGAGAAAATCAGCTTCTGCATCAATCTGCCTATCTTTTCTGATGGAATACCCTGATAGTAGTAGTTATTTGTATTTGTAGTACTCAAGGGCGCTGAAAGAGATAGGTGGCAAGGTCAAGGTAATCATGTTTCCTGAAGACATTCATGCAATTGAGAGGTAAGATAGAACTGGTTATCGCCAATGGCCGGCGTATAATCTCTTCTTGTCAAATGTCCCCTGCACTTGCCCTTGTTGCTTCTTCCTGTTTGACAAACTTCTTTTCCTTTGCAGGCCGCAATCTGACTTTGAGAGCTATCTTGACATTGGGGTGTGGTTTAAGAAGTACTGCAGTTAAACAATCAACGCAAAGACTGTCTTTCTTCGGCGTGCTGCTGTTTCTTGTCGGTCCACTTTTATGGAAAGGTGAAAGGGCTGCATAGTTTATCATCTTCTTGTTGTGTGATTCTCTCTACTGGTTCTGCGACCTCCCGGCGCGGAAAGGGATTCTGCCCCAGCAAATTGTGCAGGAAATCTGTGGATTGTTTGCTCAGCCCCAGCCTTGTTGGTTAGCTGTTGGAGTTTCATGCAATAAAGTATTTTCAGTTGAAGTGATGAATGAATTTCAAATATGCCTTATGGCTATTCTGGCTCTATACTTCTATCATCTGGAACTGAAAGTGCAAATAATCAGTATGAGAATTTACATTGTGAATGTTGAAACTTGCATGACTGATACCCCTCCGTTCTGTTAGAAGACTTCACTTTATAATTGTACATTGTGACTTGTAAACAGTTATACTATAATAATTGAGGAAGTAATCAAAAGAAGAACAAACTATGGCAGCGACTCGATTAATCAAAACAGAAGAATGGGAAACGCACATGAAAGAAATTGTAAGCATTTAGCGACGAAATAAAGCAAAGCGAAAAATTTTTAAAAAATGGAAAAAGCGCCGACTGTGGGGATCGAACCCACGACCACGTGGTTAAAAGCCACGCGCTCTACCACTGAGCTAAGTCGGCAGATGTCTATTGTCTCTAAGAAATTGTATTTAATGGTATTTCAATGCTCCTTGATTTCCGGCAACTATAAAACAAAAAAAAGAGCGGCAAAGGGAGTTCGTTGTTCGGTACGTAGAGATAGGGGGAACTGGAAGAGAAATGTTCGTCAAGTGCCAGCATTTTGATGCCCCCAACAGCTGTTTCTACGCCCTCAATTCCGCCAAGAATATACCCAACATTCATATTGGTGTTTCAGTCACCCCCGGAAAGACGACAGCACAAAATGACCACAAAAGAACCCAACTCGATAAACTCCACCGGCGGGATAAACTGCTTCAGAGTTCCAAATTGGTTAAGAATCTTAGCAGGAAAAACGGGTTGGTTGGAAATCCAGTTGGAGATGCCGGAAAAGATGATAACTTTATTGGTAAGTTTGCTCAAGGGACTGATCATGGTGATTATGGAGCTGCTGCTATGGAGACTTCCAATTCCGGAAATTTACGTGATCAGAAAAGGTATAATTGTGCTGTAAACGGAGGGAATGGACTTTCTAGGAGCCCAGAAGGGAAAATGAGGGATAAGATTAAAACAGGGAGCGAGTTGAGAACGGTGAACGTGAATGGAGGTGTTGTAGAGAAAGTGCAGACTAGGTGTTCGACGAAATGGCTGAGATACGGTGGATGTATTCCAGCAATAATGGCGGCTTTGGAGAGTTTCAGGGATTTGGATGAGGCGTTCAAGCCGTGGGAAAAGACTTTGAGTAACAAAGAAAGAAGCATAATTTTGAAGGAGCAAGAGGGTTGGGAAAGGGCGTTGGAGATTTTCGAGTGGTTCAAGAGGAAAGGCTGTTATGAAGTGAATGTCATTCATTATAATATAATGCTTAGGATTCTTGGAAAAGCTAGGAGGTGGGCAGAAGTTGAGCAAGTTTGGGAAGAAATGGGAAAGAGGAATATCAAGCCTGTGAATTCAACTTATGGAACGTTGATTGATGTGTACGGTAAAGGGGGTCGCAGAAGGGATGCGGTGAGGTGGTTGGAATTGATGAATGCTCAAGGAATGGAACCAGATGAAGTGACTTTGGGGACTATAGTTCAAATGTACAAGAAGGCCGGGGAGTTTAAGAAGGCTGAGGAGTTTTTCAAGGCATGGTCATCGGGAAAATCTGTGGTTGATGGAGTGGGAAATGATGGGTTGGGAAGAAATGATGGATCCGTTAAAGGCGATTCGGGCCCTCCTGTTTGTTTGGGCTCAATCACATATAATACCTTGATTGATACATATGGTAAAGCAGGGCAAGTGAAAGAAGCATGTCAGACTTTTGATCAAATGCTTAGAGAAGGGATTGTGCCAACAACCGTGACATTCAATACGATGATTCACATGTGTGGTAACAATGGCCAGCTAGAAGAAGTTTATTCACTCATGAGGAAAATGAATGATCTTCAGTGCCCTCCTGACACACGAACATATAATATTCTCATCGCTCTTCATGCCAAGCATGATGACATAAATACTGCAGCGAACTACTTTAGGAAGATGAAAGCAGCTTCTCTAGATCCTGATGCTGTGAGTTACCGTACCCTTGTATATGCATTGTCAATAAGGCATATGGTGAATGAAGCAGAAGAGCTCATTTCAGAGATGGATGAGAGGGGTCTTGAGGTTGATGAGTTTACACAATCAGCATTGACTAGAATGTATATAGAAGCGGGGATGCTGGAAAAATCGTGGTTGTGGTTCCAGAGATTTCACCTTTCAGGGAACATGACTTCCGAGTGTTACTCTGCCAACATTGATGCTTTTGGGGAGCATGGGCATGTTGTTGAGGCAGAGAAAGTTTTCCATTGTTGTGTCCGTGAGAAAAAACTAAGCGTTCTTGAATTTAATGTGATGGTTAAGGCTTATGGGATTAGCAAGAGGTATGATGAAGCATGCTGCTTGTTTGATGATATGGGGCGGCATGGTATAGTTCCTGATAGATGTAGCTATAATTCGCTCGTACAGATGTTAGCGAGTGCTGACATGCCAGGAAAGGCAAAGAGCTATCTCATGAAAATGCAGCAGGCAGGTTTGATTGATGATTGTGTCCCTTATTGTGCTGTAATTTCCAGTTTTGTGAGGTCAGGGAAGTTGACAATGGCTATGAGATTATACAAGGAGATGATTAGTTTCAAGGTTCAGCCCGATGTTGTTCTTTTTGGCGTATTGATAAATGCTTTTGCCGACTCTGGAAGTGTCAAAGAAACTACTGCTTATTTTGATGAAATGATAAACTCTGGCATACCACCAAATGCAGTAATATACAGTTCTTTGATAAAGTTATATACCAAAGTTGGATGTTTGAAGGAAGCGCAAGAAACATACCGAATGCTTCAATCCCTTGAGGAAGGTCCAGATGTATATTCTTCAAATTGTATGATAGACCTCTACAGTGAGAGGTCTATGATTAAGCATGCTGAAGAGATTTTTGTTTTTCTGAAGAGGAAAGGGAATGCAAACGAGTTTTCGTATGCTATGATGCTGTGTATGTACAGGAAAAACTGGAGATTTTCAGAAGCTATTCAGATTTCACAAAAGATGAAAGAGCTTGGCCTTTTGACGGATTTACTAAGCTTTAACAATGTGCTTGGTTTGTATGCATCTGATGGGAGATACAAGGAGGCAGCAGAGACTTTCAAAGAGATGTTGGAATCTTCCATTCAACCCGATGATTCTACATTCAGAGCGCTCGGTATCATTCTGGTGAAATGTGGAGTACCGCGGGAGGCTATTGCCAAGCTTGAGCGAATGCGGAAGAAGAATGCCAAGAAAGGCCTGCAGGCATGGAGCTCAACCCTATCTTCTTTAATCTCTGTGTCTCATGATGATTTTGACGATGGTGATTACTTTCGCGCTTGATTTAACTTTAAGTTTGATGTTGTAAAGATTCTCGTATCATCATCGCTGAAACGATGGTCGTCTGACAGCAGCATTTGGACCACAATGACTGCCAAACTCTTCCAAGTTTTCTTCAGGAGAGGAGAAGGATCCACCTCTTACCAGTTATAGGAAATTTGGTCTTCTGGCATTTTGTATAACATTTTGCAGACTGCTCTAATGGCTCAGTGTACTAAGAATGTTTTGTTTGTGAATAAAATCATCTATTTGTGTACAAAGCATCTTTGTCTTCCTTAACTGCATCTTATCATATTGATGGGGATATCTGAAGATATGTATTTCATAATTATTGGTTTTCACAGCAATTGATGTAGCAATTACCAGAATATTTAGATAGCTAGATCATAAAAGTGTGGTTTTTATTACTCCCTCCATTCCAGTAGAAGTGTTCGCTTTGTATTACTAAAAACAGCAATGCAAAATGAATTTTTTTCAATGGAATAGAGAAAATATGCAGTAGCCACTAGCCACATGGAAGAAGAAATTACTGCATTGTGAGTCACTGATTGTTGCTATGCTATGTAACTTCTGTAACAGAGATGTCATGTCTCTTTGTATGTCACATTTTTCATTGCTATACTCTAACGGAGATGTCACGCGCGTGTTTATATTTGTTGCCACATCTGCTATCGCGATAATTCAATACAGATTTCCCCTTAAGCGCGCCAAAATCTTTCATTGTTATAGTCTAATGAAGATGCCATCTTTCCCCGCGGTAGTCTAACAAAGATGTCATATATCTATATTTGTTGCAACATCTATTACTACGATATTTAATATAAATTTCACTTAAGCGCGCCAAAACCGTTCGTTGTTATAGTCTAATGAAGATGTCACCTTTCACCGTGATAGTCTAGCGGAGATGTCACGTGCCTATATTTGTCGCCACATCTGTTTACCGCGAAAATTCATTACAAAATTCACTTAAGTGTATCATTATTCGGGCCAAATCTTTTAAACCTCATAGTACCTCAAGCAAGGTACGTACTTAAAAGGGATTTTAATTATTCACGCCAAAATCATTTAAACCTCATAGTACCTCAAGGTACTTGAAAGGGATTTTAATTATTCGCGCCCAAATCTTTTAAACCTCATAGTACAAGGTACATAAAAGGGATTTTAATTATTTGAGCCCAAATCATTTAAACTTCACAGTACCTCAATATACTTAAAAGGGATTTTAATTATTTGCGCCAAAATAGTTTAAACTTCATAGTATCTCAAGGTACTTAAAAGGGATTTTAATTATTCGCGCCAAAATCGTTTAAACCTCATAATACCTCAAGGTACTTAAAAGAGATTTTAATTATTCGCGCCAAAATAGTTTAAAACTCATAGTACCTCAAGGTACTTAAAACTGATTTAAATTATTCGCGCCAAAATCGGCTGAACCTCATACTACATCTATCTATAAAACAAAATACACATAATGGAAATACTACAATTCATTCAAAGAACTATTCTTTCATTGATAGTGACTTATTATACATTACTAATCTAATTGCACAAGCTTTATTCACTGATAAAATAATTATGTGTAATACCGTTTTCAGTATTACAAAATGAAAATTTCTAATAGAATGGAGAACGGAGTTGGTTGATCAAATTAGTTGATCAAATTAGTAACACAAAACTAAATCAAAGTGAAACAGTAAAGAAAAGATTCAAGCTAATCTGTTGATGACGAGAGTCAAAACATGGGAAAGCTGAGAATATGTGAACTGTAAAGTCTTCATTCTTTCCTTTGTACTTGCAAGCTGTGCACAGACACGTGTCTGTTTTTTTTTTCAGGGATTTCTGCTAAAGCCACTGCCCACCAATCCCAAGAAAATTGACTCTGCTGCCAGAAAATCTTACCGGAAAAATCAACCAAAACACAAAAACACATACAAATCCAGGCTTAAAACTAACAACAACATTAGAGAACAACATTAGAGAGATGAAATGGTATTCACATAAATCCAGAAACCTACAAGTTCGATTCGATTCGGTTAAGATCGATTCGATTAAGATTAAAGATCATCTGTCAGCTGCCTAAGAAGAACAACCAAACCTAAACTAATAGCACTGTACAACATCATCTGCTGATCAGCTAAACCCAAAAGAAAGAAACACTACTTCAATTTGCCAGTCTGTTCTAATTCCCCCAATTTCCAACCCAGAAAATTCACCCAAATTCTACCTCAATTCTCAGCAATTCCTTCCTTCTCGTTGTGCCATGACAGAGCAACGTCTTTAAGACCTTCCTTGAGTTTCTCCCAGTGAGATTCTTCAGACGGTTGATCAATCACGGTGCCTTCCGTCCCCTTCAACTCCACCATCCACAACCCTTCAGTCATCTCCCAAATCTCTACCAACAGTATAGCACAACCCTTCACCAATCCGATTCCTCCCTTTTTCCCTCTTACAACCTTGAATCCCAGTTCCCCAGCCACCTTCTCCACCTTCTCTTCAATCTCCGCCACTTTGCATTCCGACGCGAATCGCAGCTCCTTCCTCTTCAACCCCATCTCGAAAATCCGAGATAAGTTTAGCCCAGATGACATGGAGATGATGTCGAAAGCGTTCATCTTGCTCAAGTAGGCAGAATCCTTTTGACCGAACAGAAACGGTTCATTCACCGTGCTCCTAGTCTTCTTCAACCATGACGATTTCATCACTTCCTCAATTGTCATCCGGTTATTGGGATTGGGATCCAACAACTTGTAAATAATGTTCTTCGCCGGTTTCGATACCCATTCCGGGAAATCAAACATCCGGCGATTTATCGCGCGGTACATCATGGGCAGATCGGTATCATCAAAGGGGAGAGCCCCAACCAGAAAAACATATAGAAGAACCCCACATGACCATGCATCAGCTTTGGTGCCGTCGTAGCCTTTACGATACACCACCTCTGGAGCGGTATATGCCGGCGTACCACAAGCGGTATGGAGAAGGCCGTTCTTGAGCTGTTCCGGCAAGGCGGAGAGCCCAAAGTCCGAAACTTTAAGTTTCCCATTCTGATCGAGGAGTAGATTCTGCGGCTTGATGTCACGGTGGGCGATTCCGTGCTGGTGGCAGAAATTGAGGGCGGAGATTAATTGATTGAAGTAATTCTTTGCGGTAGATTCCGACAATTTCCCCCTCTGCTGAAGCTTGGTGAAGAGCTCGCCGCCCTGGGCCAATTCCATGACCAGGTATATCTTCGTCTTCGTCGCCAACACCTCGTGAATTTTGAGGATTCCCGGGTGGCTGCTGAGGCGGCGCATTGCGGAGACTTCCCGGATGAGGAGTTCCTCTAATGGGGCGTCCACGCTCATGTTTTTGTCGATGGATTTGACGGCGACCGTGGTGGTGTTGTCCTCTAAGCATACGGCTTGGTAGACCTTGGCGAAGCTCCCGCGGCCTAACAATTTGCCGAGCTGGTACTTGTTGAGGATGATCGTGCCGCTGCCGCTACCGGAGCCGCTGCTGGTTCTGGAGAGAATTCTGGTGAGAGTGCTTGTCGGGGAGATTCTTCTTTTGGTTTCCATGGTGACGGTGGGTGGCCGGTGGTGAAGGTGGTTGGAAGTGGCGTTGGCTGACTGCCACCACGACCTGGACTCCCAGGTCCGAACGGAGTACAGGGTATATATATTAGGGAAACGTATTAGGGGATTGTTGGGCCGTACATCGCTTTTATAGCGAGTTTTTTTTTTTTTTTTTTTTTTCAAATTAGGATTAGGATTTATTTATATAATTTTTTTTATTTTCGAATAAATAAAATTGCTGTTCTAATTTTATTGTAATTTTAAAATATCAAAGTTAATTTGATATAGTTACTCTATTTGAAAATAGGCAAAAAGTTACTTCTCTTTGTACAAAGTTAATTAGTTCTCTTTTTTGTGCCCGGATTTTATTACGTTAGAGAATTTTTTTTGTGCCCGGCAACTTTTTACCCCTTACCGTGCAACTTTAAATTCGTCAATGTGCAATTTTTAACTTTTTTTACTGAACATTACTACAACAACGGGAAAAAATTTTGGATACATGTCATGTATTGAATAATTAATCGTTCGAGCATGTATTCTACTCCATTTTGCTAAGAATAAAAATAAATAAAAAATCTAGAGTCACCCCTCCATTTGATTTTGGGTGCCTTTCTTTTCCACCTTTAAAAAAGTAGTGATCTGTACAGTGAATTTTTTAAAAATTATTTAAGAAATGATGTGAAAGATTATTAGATAACTACGATTAAAATCGTACAGCAAGCATTCGGTAAGAATTTTTTCGTTGTGTATCATATTCGTTCACACACACAAACACACAAAACGTTAATTGAATTCAACAAAGGGGTGATGATTTTTGCAAGAATTTTCTGGTTGATTTGGACACATAATCACTTTCACCTTTTGTAAAGAAAGAGAAGATATATTAATTAATTAATTATAATTACAAATTAATCTTAATTACAACTATTAAATCAGCCGCTTTTATGTTATTGTTAACAAAAAAATCTCTACCTCCCACTAACTAAGAGAGAGCCTGCCTTTTTACAGATTGGAACATGCAAATAACCAATCATCATCATATCAACTTTTCCAAATGATAATTTAATTAATTAATTACTGCAACTTGTAAAACGACGTCAATTTGATTAATATTACTCCTGCTTCTTAGATACTTCATAGTTTATGACAGCATTTTTTTCTTTTTTTTGCATGCATGCATGCATATTACAGCCATCAAATTTGAACACTTCTTCTTGCTCGACATAGTTTTACTGGTTAAATGTTGTTTAACCGACAAGGAAAAAAGGTTTCCTTGTCAACATTTCAAAGTTTCACTACAGTTAGAAACTACATTTTAAAATTTTCTGTGACGTTCTATATATGAATAAACTTTTTCTTGATAGTTAAATACACCGTCGAAAAAAATTTAATAGATAAATATACAGTATTAATAAGGGTACAGAAGAGGATTTGAGAGGTCTGGGGACCACCCCACCTAGGGGTGAGCAAAAGTATAAACCGATCCGGATCCGTGGCTTTGGATCGGTTTTGGATTTTAATCTGAGGGTGCGGTTTTGATCGGGCTTTTATCCGAAACCGCGGTTTTCGATCTGAAATTCGTGGTTATCTTTGTTTTTATTTATTTTTAATTTTAGCCGTTTTTTTTTATGTGAATTTCTATTTCGGATCGGTTTCGGAGAACGTTATCCCCAAAAAAAGTCCGATCCGAAATTCAACGGGTCGGACGGTTTTTGGATTATTTTGCTCACCCCTAAGCCCACCCCCTTTGGCTCCACCCAGTTCACACGTCGTGGTAATATAATACAATAACAATAATAATAAACTGAAACATTTGTTTTATTTTTTACTATTAATTTTATGGATTATATTTCATTATCTTGTTCTATATTAAAATATATTATTTTGTTTATATTAAGATGTGTAATGTGCCTTTTTTTTTTAAATAATTTATTTCTAATCCATTTTAGGTCTTTTACTTTTAGTTTAAGATGAAATAATGCTTGTGCATGTTTTTTTACCGTGGTATGTAATTAGTGTGCATGTACTGTGCATGAGAAGTTACTTTTTCGCAGTTATTACAAGTGTTTTCTGATAATTTTAAAAAATAAAAAATACAACACAACTGTAAAACAATAACTGGGAAAAGAAAGAAAAAAAAAAAACTGGGAAAAGAGGGAGGAAAGATGACGTTGGGGTGGAGGGAAGAAAACGTGATAGGAGGCTTAGGAGCCCCGTTGTCGGGGAGGGGAGAGAGTGAAGAAAAACGGGAGGTGGGGGTCACGTTTAAGGGGAGGGGGAGACGGGGATAAAAACGTTGGGGGAAAGGGGAAAAAACTGTGACAGGGACACGTTTTTGGGCAGGGGGAGGGGAAGGGAATAAACGTGAGGGACGCCACGTTTAAGGGGAGGAGAGGAGGGGGAGGGGAAGGGAATAAACGTAACACTAATAATAACTAGTATTGTAATTTTATCAAAAAAATAATAATAATAAATAGTATTGTAATGACTTATTTTAAAAATGTTTTTTCTTATTCGCATTGCGTGCATCTATAGTGCGGTGTTTTAACTTTTTACCCCCAATTTCTAGTATTAATTCGACCCTTGTAAACTTGTGAGATATTACAATTCTTTTTTGCAAAGAATTTGTTAAAAAAAATATATTTATTTAAAAAAAAAAAAGATTTTGCAAAACAAATTTTAACCTCGCACTAAACGAGGTTTGGGTTTTTAAAACAAAATTTGAAATTCATAATCCTGCAAAATCTCCAAAAGTACATGTAACTTAGAATTGTTCACGTAGAAAAGACACAAGTATAATGGGTTTTGATTTCATCGAACGTACTTTTTTTCCATCAAAAGTATTACTCACCATGTTCTATAAAAGAGTCTATTTTTGAAAAATATATATTTTTTCAATAGAAGAGTTCACTTTCAAATTTTGTACTCCTCTTACCCTTACTAATATAATCATGTGTTGTAAAAAAAAAATAGTCTGTACTTAATAAATAAGAATATAAATAGAATAAATAGTGTCAAAATAACTATTTTAATTGTTGTACCTTAACATTCATAATAAGTTGTAACATTGGTCAAAGTAGACCGTTCTAATAATGGAACAGAGGGAGTAATAAAATTACAAAAGTATATTCCTAAGTCCAAAATACACATATATTATGCTTCTGTTAACAATCAGATTCTATCCAAATTAGGATAACATTTCCACGTAAGATCTGCCCCAACAAATTGGAGCAATTAATGTACATGCGTATTGTAACTATTGTTGTTTGAAAAATCAAAATTAAAATTAAACCCTCCATTACACGTTATGTCCGAAAGAGATAGGAAGAAAAAAAATAAGAATTTTGGGGCCAAATATGTGAATATAAATAACACGTGGCCGTATCAAAGTTAAAATTCTTGTTGGCCAACCAAAAATTATGCACATTTTAATAAAATTGAAAGGCTCAAAGGGCATCCACATGGTCAAATTGGTGAAGTGTACTATGGATGAGGAATTTTCAATCATTTAAAAGGTCAACTTCTACGAAATTGATGAACTTCTCAAGTGTTCTTACGTTTTTCGATCTTCAAAGTTTCAAACAAACATTTGATAACGAAAGGGGCGTTGATTTCTACTTATAAGACCAGAACGAGTAAGAAGAAGTCCACGTTTATACCACACACCTTATCATTTGTGTTTGTTAACGAACCATAAGCTAATGGGTCAAATTTAGGGTTTGAGTACTACCGTCTCGTCTCTGAATGAATGAATGATTCGGTCATTTGATAATGGCTTTAGTATTGTAAATTACTACATTCACTAGTTATTATCATGATTCATGACCGAATTGTTATGTGACTGAACAATATAACATTCGCTCGTATCCATATTCGAATAGTGCCGTTAAAAAAATGTATGACTTTTTATTTATTTTAAAATGCAACACATGAAATAACTCATTTGATATCATTTGTTTTATTGATATGTGTACTTTTTGAATGTAGACTAGTAGTGTACCACAACATATATAATTATATTAGTATAAGGGTAAGAGTAGTAAAAATGAATTCTGCTACTAAAAAAAAAAAATGAACGTTGCCGTATAAAATGCACTTTTATCATCAATTGAAAATTAAAACTCTTATAATTACTGTTTATATAATTAGGTGTTTGATATAGTTATGAACCCAAGATCAATTAATCCTATCATATTTTTCATTCGTTTCATTAAAAAATATATATTTTTATTTATGTTAAGAAATTATACGATATTAAAAACAAAACTATTTTAGTTAGACAACTGTGTATAAATGATGAAAAGTGACATAACAGGGTTGTTGGCTCCTTTGGCAGCTAAAACAATATGAGAATTAAATGAGAAAAAAATCACCCAAGTGAACTGAATTTGAGTAATATTCCCAAAATTTAAGTTATCATTAGTTTAAAAACTTTTATTTCTAAAATATATAATTTAACCAATTAAATATCATCTTTTATTATCATTAATCCTTCCATTGCATTCACTCACTCCTTTTTATTTTATTATTTCTTTAATTTTTTAGTTTTTGGGTTCAATTAATGTTGACATCCATTTCTATTATATATATATATATATAATTAATTAATTAATTCTCAAATTTTCCATGTGTTGTTTTTATTAAAGACTTTTTTTTTTTTTTAAGTAGAAGCAAAAATGTTGTATATATGTGAGTCAGCTAGCCTGGTAGGTATATATAAACCATATATATTTGACCCAAAAAAGTATAGATTTATTTAATACCAATGATTGATTAAGGCTGGTTTATTATAAGTGGGAATTAATATTAATGGGCAGCAGCAAACCTAATATGACTTTTGTTTGGAAAGATTCTGTAAATGGTGAGATTCAACAAGTCAAATTTCGTTCCGATTTGTTTGGGGGAGTTTGGCTGCGTTGTTTCACGTACGTTTGATCACTGACTTTATATACGAGCATTAACATTGATTAAATTAATTTATTGTCATTGATTAAGCTATGGCGGTCGGTCTTACATTAACGCACGTATTGTGTTTAGCCTTTATAATATCATAGTTACAATGTTAAGATTTAAAACAATAAGTATATACTATGTATTCTCGGAATACGCATATCACTTTTAGGTGTTGAAGCGAATGTAATTAGCCTTTTAGATATAGGGTATGTATGTTAAAATAACAAGTATAGTGTATTTTTAAAGAACGTATACTGTTTTTAACAATTGAAGTATTGAATTTAATTTCTAAAATATTGAGTTTATCTGATGAAGTATCACTATTATGTTAAAACAACAATTTTTTCGTGTATTGGAAAAAAACATGCATATAAATGTTTAGTTACTGAAGTATCGATTGCATGTCATGAACGACTGTTCATGACAAACAGATAGTCAGACATAAGACCTTAAAGCTAGGAGAGTAGTGATGCTATCTACAGAAAAATTAATTCTCTCAAAGGTATACCTTCTTTTTTTTTTTTTTTGGAATAAGCAAAGGTATACTTTAATTTTAGTTTTTAATTGAATATATAAGGAATTGTATTGAACATAAAGAATAATTTGTAAAGTTAAAAGGGAAAAGTTTAGTGAAATATATCAAAAGGTTGATTAATCGTATAAGTTTCTTTTGGTGGCTTGGTGACCCTTTATTAAAAAGGCAAGAATAGCCTGGTGTAAAAAGAGTCAAGGGGGACATAATGAACATTACTTTGGTAGTACAAATATGCAGAGATGCAAATGTAAAAATAAAGTGTGGTAGTGATGCGAGTTTAGGGCTCACCCACGGATACCTGATTTTAAGTTTAAGATCTCCTAGATCCCATAAAGTAAAAATGAGTTTAGGCGTAATGTAATAAGCTCAAGCTAAATGATAATGAAAAAGAGAATTGATTGAGATAGAGTGAGGAGAAGCAGGGCTCGAACAACGAGTGAATCTTCTTTTCCACTATGTGGTTATGGAACTGCGGTTCACTTAGTCTACAATTACTAACATGTTTACTTCCATCACAGGTAATGTATTGGATTCAAAGCCTATGCAGCGCCTCATCCCCTAAAATAAAGGAAAGAGCACGCATCCAAACTAAATAAACATGCCAAGCAGTAGTAACCTCTTGTGCACTAGTTTGCCTTGCCAAGAAGTCCGTCACCGCATTTGCTTCTCTATAGATGTGCATGAAATCCATCGAGTTGAAAAAAAAAGACGTAGGCATACCACTCTCTTGAGTACGGGGCGATGCCCTCCACGGCCAGTTACCCTGATGCAGAGCATCCAACATACCTTGTGAATACGTCTCTACCAAAAGCTTCCTCACCCGCTGCTCCTTGCATGCCAATAAGCCAAAATGCAGGGTTGAGGCCTCCGCCTGGAAGACTAATCATATGAGTTTACAAAGAATTATATAGGAGTAATTAGTAGTGATCAAACCATTGATATTTAACAAATAATGAACTAATCACAAAACCAAAACTATATGGGCATGTTTGGTATCGTGATTAAAGTCGTGTTTTGAAATCACTTTTAATTTTATAATATTAAAAGTGTGTTGAAAATGTAAAAAGGTGTGTTGAAAATATAAAAAATTTATTAAAAATATAAAAAGACTTATTAAGAATGATAAAAAACTATTATAAAATTAAAAGTAATTTCAAAACAAATAACGAACATGCCCATAATAACTCCTTTGGAAGTCAAATCAATGACTCCTATTATGGCCCCCATGCATTTTTGGCTTTTCTACTTTATAATAAATCAATATCTCAAAATCAATGTCCACCGTTGATTTGTTTCCATTTCTTACTAATTTAATTAATGAAATATTAGACATCATTAGTCATAATTAATGATATCACTAATCACGCACTTAGTGAGTCTTGTGTTTAAGTTTTCTAAGGGCAGTGGGGTCATTTAAAAATAAGAGCGTTAATTTACTAATTGTTTAATCATAGTGGGATTAGCATATTCCTTGAATGACACTCCCTAATCATTGTTTAATGGAAGAGGTTAGGACTAAATTACTGTTTTGCCCTCTCATTATTCAATCTTTCTATAATTAGTAAGATATTATGGGGGCATGCATCTATCAGTCAATCTTAATTGTCAATCTTAGTTTAACTTCTTTTTTTTTTTTTTTTTACATCATTAAGATTAATTATACTACTAATTAAGTTGTGACTTTTTAAAAAAATTTTGGGATGGCGAGGTGGGTGGAAGTGGAACCTCAGATTTTTGTCCTCTTATTGTGTATCAAATTTTAATTTATATTTTTGTTTCACTAATGATTTTTTCTTTATTTTTTAGTTGGAGTTGAAACAATGTCGTTTAACTAATGAAACACAAATGACATAAATACATATTGTGAAACAAAGTTTTGTTTTTCTAACCTTGTAACTCGATAGTAAAGTTTGAAATGATGATCTTAAGTTTGCAAAATCCCTGTTATTACCAATTTACCACCAACCCAACTCTTTTTCGTGAAACAAAATTTCTTCTTTGGAGGTGAGATGCAAATAATAACATGTGTTTTAACTAATGTATTTTAGTTATGTAACGTTCATGAAACGGCTCCTAATTTTATTAAGAGTTGGGTATTAGTACTCGCTAGCTAAACTACGACGTTTCATGAACAAGACACGATCAAGTATGCATCAATTGAGATAGAAGATTCAAACTCGATGCAAGTGAAGTGTTAAAAAAGAAACAAAAAATAAATTTATAAAAAAAAATGTTGAAAATACTAAAAATTGAGTTTCTATTATTACTACCATTTGTGTATAGGTTAGAACTTAACTAAAAGATAAAAAATCAACATCCTAATGGTACACCTTCATTTCCGGAAATCATCATGCCCTATTTATATATGGTCATTTCATTTTCTTTTCGAACAATCCTAACATCATTATCGTTCATTATCAATTCTTTGTTGTATGAAAAGAAAAAGAAAAAATAAATTGATAGGTATGATTAGATTTTTGAAGGGAAATAGTAATCGTTCTAAATTATTCATTCACATTTCATCTTACGTATAATTTATTCATTCTAGCCATCACACCCACTCAACTTTAGATGAAGATGGACGAGGTCAAACTCGAATCAGAAATCTTGCAAGAAAGTTACATTAGTCCCAGATTATTGTGCTAGAAAGAAAACACAACAAAAATTGCTCATCAGGGCCAGCTGATAGGCTAATCTAAATTATCGTTTTTCAGAATTGTTATTTGCAGGACACCGTTTATTAAACATAGGACACTTTTTAAAAAATTTTAGACGTGAATTTATAATTTTGCCCCTCCATTCTCTTCTACCTTTATGCAGTAAAATTGAATTATTAGTATTTATGACGCGTTTTTATTAGTATTTATGACGCATTTTCCGGCTGTGTTTAGGGATGTATTAGTGTTTATGACGCGTTTTCCGGCTGTGTAGTGATAATTTTAGGGTAAATTCAGTGGTCGTTCGCCGGAAAAACGATTTTCCGACGAATGACCTGGAAAACTTGAAAAAAAACGCCGTCCTGTGGCGATTTTTTTAGGGAAAATTGCCCAGAGTTAAAAAGTTGGGTAAATTTTTGCCGGAAAAACGATTTTTCGACGAATGACCTGGAAAATCTGAAAAAAAAAGCCGACGGCGATTTTCTCTAGGAAAATCGCCTGCCCTGGGCTATTTTCCCTGAATTAAAAAAGTTGGGTAAATTTTTTTAAAAAAAGTAAGAAACTATCAAGGATATATTTGTCTTTTCACAATTTAAAATTTTTAAAAAGTATCATGTGTTTAGTAAAATGGGTCCTGCAATTAACATGCCGCTAGTTTTTTCACCTAATTGTGGCGTCCATTTCATATTCTAACACTTTTCACTGATGGCCAAAGAAGCAGTTCATCACATCAAACAATTGAAGTTTACCTGCCAATGATAATTAATCTACGAGAATCAAAAAACAACAAAAGATGCAAAAACAAGAAAATACAAAACTAATATTATAAGTTTGGTTTGAAATAGACTTGTTCTTAATTTCTCAGTGGCAGCACTTGACCTACCTGGGCCAATAAGGAGACGTAATAAGATACCAACTGAGTCCACAGCCACAAATTCTCAAAAGAGTATCATATATTTGTATCGCTTTCTGCCTTCAGTTTTAGCTTTCATTCATGCCTGCAATTTCAAGCATTGTTTTTTTTTACAGTCACATCTGATGTTGATGTTTTACTTTTGCTCTCTCTCAACACCAATCAAAATACTAGTAATTAATGTTCTTTGGAAAAAACCAAAAAAATTCACAATAATTTGTATCTAATGTGTCTGACGAAATGTATATCGAGTGTAGCATCTCACAACGTACAAGGTTTAGTATACAGTGTATCAAGTTTAGTTTCTGATGTATCATATTTGAGTTTAACTGCTGAAATATTAGATATTAATTTTAGTTTTTGATGTATTGTGCATTGAGTTTAATATAGTGTATCGAGTTTAGTGTATATCGCAGATGAGTTTATAAGCCATTGAAGTATTGTATAACAAGTTTAACTTATGATGTATTGCGGATTGAGTTTAGCCTTAATTTGGTATATCGAGTTTAGTTTATGATGTGTCGCGGTTCTATTTAAAACCACAAGTATTGCATATATTAATGAAAAACATGCGACTGAATTTAACAGCTATTGTGCAAAAGGCTCCCTTAAAAAATTTATAATTTGTAGAAGAATTTTATTTTTATCTTGTATGCCCTCTTTCTTACAATATAAGTCATCATAACTTTCTAACTTGGTTTCAAATTAATATAAGTCATTCTAACTTTTTTTTGACACCTCCTTTCCAGCTTCGCCCTTACAATGAAGCTTTTAATCGACTACATTAGCTGTTGGTATCTCATATGATGTGATTAGGGGTGTCAAACGGGCAGGTTGGACGAGTATTGGGCAAGTATTAAATGGGTGTTAAGTTAATGGGTAATGAGTACTCATTACCCATTCAATTAATGGTCTTAACTCAAATAAGTAATGGGTAGTTATGGGTACCCATAATACTCATTATACAAAAATATAAGGCTTATTTAATAATTTATTAATAAATTTTTAAAATTTTTTTAATTTCATTTTAATTTTTTTTAACGCAAATTTTAATTTTTTGAATCTATTCTAAAATTTGAAATATTAAATTTTGTATACTTTTATATTTAATCATATGTAAATTTTTTTTCCAAACACAATTTTTAATTTTTTTATATTTATATAAACCCGTGCATGCCCCGATCCGAGGCCCAAAATTGGGCCCGGGCCGAAACTGGACCCGAGGCCCGAAACTAGGCCTGGGCCGAAACTGGACCCGAGGGCCGAAATTGGGCCCGGGCCAAAAATGGGCCCGGCCAGAAACTGGGCTCGGGTCGAAATTGGACCCGAGGCCCGAAACTGGACCCGAGGCCTGAAACTGGGCCCGGCCAGAAATCTGTCCAGAACTGAACCGGCCCAGCCCAAACCCAGCTCTTAACTCGAGCCTAAGCCCGGACGAATTTTGAATTAGTATTTAAGTGGGTAATTTAAAAATATTATAAAAGAATAAATGGGAGAAAAAAACTTAAAGTAATTGTAGGACACAAAAAATAAATAAGAAAATAAAAATAAGTTTGAAGAAAAAAATAAAATGGACCCACTAAAATAAGTGAGTTGTTGGGTTTTTGTTTATACTTTTAAGGATAGTTTTATATGGGTATTTTTGGTACTCATGATGGGCGGGTTTTAAGGTACCCAATGGGCTACCCTAAACCCGCTCATTACATATTTAGCCCAAGTCTACCCAACCCATTATTATTTTAAGTGGATTTTATTTGGTTAATACCCAATGAATTTGGGCGGTTTTTGAGTTAGTGAGTTTTTTTGTCACCCCTAGATGTGATATGTATGAAGAGTTTAATAATCATTTTGAAACATTTTGTTAATATGCATATAGAAAATTAGAATGACTATATTATAAAATGAATACAGTAACTTTCAATATGTTTATTTATACAATAATGTATAATCAAGTATTAATCTGTACTTTAAAATTAAGGATTTAAACGAGAAAATTGTCACAAATTACATATATTCTTGGGTAGCTAATTTAGTTTATGAAAGTCGTCCACAATTTGTATGTGTGGTGCATGTGTCTCATATAATTATTCAATGATAAACAAATTACACGACAATATATATATATATATATAGCAGAATCATATGAATTATCCGAAAATAATAAGGTACAAAACTTTGTCCCCACAACATTTAATTAGCATGTGAGCAATAGCAATATAGAAAAAAAGAAAGAAAGAAAAAAAAAAAAAAAACAGAGAGATGGTATAATAAATTAATAATCAATAATTCATAGACTAAGAATAAATTGTTTAACCCTTAATATGCCTTGCCTCCTATTTTCCCATTTTTCAGTAATATATAATCTCGTTCTACTAGAAGCAGTGGCGAATCCAGAAACTTCCTTTTTAAAATTTTGAAGGGATTCAATATACATATAAACTTATTTTTTTTTACAGTAAAATACATTGTAAAAACTTTAAATATATATATATATATATATACACTAATAATATAGGGGTAGGAGAGGGTTGGAGGGGTCCGGGGACCACCCCACCCCCCCTTGGCTCCGCCCATGATTAGAAGGATTTACTTGGACCAATGCACAACTTATTATAAATGTTAAGGTACAACATTTAAATTAGCTAATTTGACATACTTTATTCCATTTATATCCTTACTTATTAAGTATTGACTAATTGTGAACCACACATAATTATGTTAATATGGGTAAGAGAAGTCAAAAATTTGAAAGTTAACTCTTCTATAGGAACAAAAAATATTTTTCAAATGGACTCTTCTAATAGAACGGAAGGAGTATAAAAGAAACTAGATTTTTAGTGACAACATTGGATCTTTAGAGACACTTTAGTGACAAAATTTTCAAAAATCGTCTCTAAAGCTCAGGTATTTTCTTCTAGCATGGGACGCCAATTTCTTGGTCAACTAAACTAAGCATAATTAGATGACAAGGTTATAGGGTAGTTAATTAACTTTGATCCAAATCCGAAACCAAAGATTAATTAATTTGCAAAAATTAAGTATGAACCCGGGCCCACACCCCCACCTGCCTTTGCTATTTTTGTGTAGTCTCCATGACTGAAGCTGGAATTAAACAAAAGCACACCAAACGGTTTCAACTTTAGACCCTTGAAAATTATATATATATATATATATAGTGGCGGAACTTGACTCACTAAACTGGAGGGTCAATTGGAGAAACTTCCTAATTAAACTAGTAAATTTTTTTTGTAAGGGCCAAATACTTACATAAAAATTTTTTTGGACTAAAATATAAATATTTACTATTTTTTTTCTTGTGGGGTCAGGCCTACCCTGGTCCCACAATCTTCCGCCACTGTATATATATATATGTATATATATATATTCATTTAACTATATCAGCACGATTTTAGCAAAATTAACAAAACATAATAGTATTACAGAGTAACAAACATTTGTCCGACTGATTGATCCTTTTATAAGACTAATTAAATATGTCGTGCAACGGATGTATCCAACTTTTTAGCGCAATAATCCAGTCAAAACGAAAAATGAAAAATTGAAACATAACCCTCTTTTTTGTAAAGGAAAAATGGCATTTTCAGTCCCTTTCGTTTGGACTCGTGGCGATTTTAGTCCCTTTCGTTTCATCGTGGCAGAAATGGTCCCTTTTGTTTGCATGGTATGGCATTTTTAGTCCAATTTACAGGTAATGTCCGGTCTTCATGAGTCAAATTAGTAGTCAACGGTTTTTTGGATCTTTTTGAAATAAAAATAATAATTTTGGGGCTTTTCACAATTTTCTTATTCTTCAATTGCCCAGACATAATTATTTCACTTCTCCTTCTTCCTCCTTCCTCTCTGTCACTGTGCTCTCTCTGCAACTACCAATTTAATTCTTACCCACGGACCCTTCTTTCCTCTATTCTTTTGCTATCTATATTTCTCTCTGATTGGCTCTCCCTCCCTCTCTCTCTCTCTCTCTCTCTCTCTCTCTCTCTACGTGCGCGTGTTTTTTTTTCTAGGTTTTTTTTGCCACTACTTACTGCTGATGAACTTTCGTCGGTGGATAACGCTATGAAGTCGCCGGCTGGGATTTTCTGGCTGGTTCTTCACGGGCTGTGCTGGATAACGTTGATTATGATGATGGCGATGAATCTGTGGGATTCCTTTTTTTTCTTTTTTTCTTTTTTCTATTTTGAAGCTTCCAATTTTGTGGGTTAAGTTTTTTTGGTCATTTTTCTATTTTGGAGTTGCAACAATGGTGGTATTTGGTATTTCGGATATGTGGGTTTTTTTTCCCCTTCTTTTGGATGGTTGACGGATCAGCCGTGGAGGAAGCAAGGCTGAAGAAAGTGATGAAGATGGTGCCCTGTTCGATTTGTTCTATTTTGGATGGTTTACGGATCAGCCATTGAAGATTAATAAAATTGCGAAAAAGTCCTAATTTTATTTTTTCATTTCAAACAAGTCTTAAAAACCGTTGACTAAAAAATTGACCTGTCATCACCGGTTAAGTGGACTGAAAATGCCACAAATGCAAACAAAAGGGACCATTTCTGCCATAGTGAAACGAAAGGGACTAAAATCGCCATTGCCCCCAAACAAAAGTGACTGAAAATGCCATTTTTCCTTTTTGTAAATCGTTTCACAAATTAATGGGTCAATTTCTAATATTAGAAAGATTTACTATACCGATTATCCGGCTTGGAGTTATGATTTAGGTTCTGTGTAAAAACAAAAAGTGAAAAATGAAATTAAGAGATGTCGTTCGTGTAGACCTAAGGTTTGCTTGTTGTAAATTACATCCTGTGTCTCACATAAATAGTCATACTCTAGTACCGTTCTCAATATTAGAAACATAACTGTTTCAACTAACATCAAAGAGCATGCATGATGGTGGCTCTTGGGTTGAATCAGAGGACATATTGAAATTAAATAGAAGAGTGCCCCCACAGAGCAAACTCTTTGTTTTAACAGGAATGCCGACAAGGACAACCATTAGGCATGTTTTTCCCTAAATATCTTTGGTTTGTATATATCCATTATAGAGATTAAGATTAGCCTTTTTAAATGTTAATTAACTGCAAAATATCTAGCATAAAAGTTAATAATTTTTTCGTCCCATTAAAAGAGTGCACTTTAAAGTCCTAATTTGTGACTAATAAACTGAGGGAGTAATTTCTTTCTCTTTCCATGGATAAAGTACTCTTGATTCCTTAAGCCATTGTTGCATTTTGGGTAAAAATGGCAATTGTAATGTTTATGAGTTAAAAATTCACTTTAAACATATTGAGTTTACATCGTGTCAGAAATTTTCACGACAAAATTATATAAATTGAATGATGTATGATCATTCATTGGTAGTTTTAACTTTAACACAGTTATTTACAGTTTCACTTCCCTAATCACCTCTAGAATGTGGTGGTGCACATTTACGGCTAGATGAGCGAAGAACAACGGTATAGGTATAGGCTTGGGGGTAAGCGGTCTCTCAAGCAGTCTTCTCCTTGCTTAGTGACCTCTATAACTGTGCAATCATAATAGAATACGACATTAGAAAAAGTAAAATGTATCGCACCAAATTTTGGCTCCATATATAGATTAGTAACCAAATTTTGGCTCCATATATACTATATAGATTAGTAATAACAGACGACACAGCTTGTTCTTATCACACGAATCTCAACTCAACTTTTCTTTTAAAAATTGAAGCTAACTCTTAACATATTTATCCCCGAGTTCTGTAACTGGCTTAAGCCGAACTACAGCTTCACTTCACGGGCCTCTTTTGGGCCTTTGTTTTTTGACGAAATATTGGGCTCTATTCTGAGCCCATTTAGAATGCCTAGAAGTTATATGGACTGGGCTTTTGTTGAAAAAGTTGCTTGTAATATGATAAATTAAATGGAACATATAAAATAATTTTTTTTTTCTTCTATAAGTGATGATAACATAGTGAAAATTGAGGGTGAATTTTCACAGAGAAAAATACTATTGGATACTTAAAATTATACTCCCTCCGACTTATTCTAAAAGTTCACTTTGTATTGTTGTTTCTAAATAATACAAAGTGGACTCTTTGAGTGGGACGAGAAAAGTAACTGTCAAATGGCTTAACCATATGATGTCACATCAGTTCCTTAATTTTTTTCATTCTCTCAATCATTTCTCTTTTTATATTTTTTGATAAAATTAATCTAAATTTTAGAGACCCTTAACCATATATAAATAACCCGTGTTGTACTCGAAGGTATAGCTCAGTAGTATATCCCATGACAACTCTCGAGTGCGGTCACTATTTTTATGCAGGTGCAACAACCCCAAATTAGTTTTTCCCATCCCCAGTTACCCCTGAATTGCTGTACCGAATTTCATCTCGGAATAAATTCAATAGTGATTGTTTAAAAAAAAAAAAAACCGTGGTTCACCCGATCTTCATCAAATAATGGGCCAAAGTGCCCACTCATATACTATATATCTTTTGGGCTACAATGAAAGCCCAAGATTCGAACGACGTCAAGGATCCACTTCCACTCCACCGTCCCACATAGTCGGAAAATCGTCCCTATTCCATCATCTTCAAAAACCGCAAACTCCAAAACCTTCATGTCTTTCTTCATTTGCTGGGTTCTTCTTTAATTTCAATTCGAAAGCTGCTTCAAGATTAGATCTTTTCGGAGGTGGGTTCAATTAATCTGAGCAGGAGAAGGAAGAGAGATGTCATCTTTGGGAACTGGGAAGGGAGTTTTGGAGATAGCAAAATTTGCAGTGTATGTGACTGTGCCAATTGGGCTAATGTACTTCTTTGCCAACAACTCACCAAATATCCAAAAGTTCATGGGCAAAGTAAGCATTTCTACTCCCGCTATTTATTGTGATATTGTTTCTTTGAGGAATCTGTTTTAGTCTATGGATTTGGATGCTGTGCCTAGCTTGATTTTGTTGTTAGTTTAGTAAATTCTAGTGGAACCCATTTGTCATATTGGATTTTTTGGGCTGTGGTCAATTTCCAATGTAATTATTGATCAAATATTTGAGAGAACTTATTATGAGAATTTGGGATTGGAGGAATCAGAGTTTGGGTGAGAGAGAATTAAAAAGTTGACGTATTCTTAACGGACATTTGGTATGTGGTTAGTTTTGATGATGGATATAATGCTAGCATTTCTGAGCATCATTCTATCTCTCCTTCTGAAATGTTAAACAGTGAATGGCTGAAGAATTTGATGCGCCTTGAACATGATTTGAACTAGTGTTTGATTGGCAATTGAAGCTTTAAAGAATTTTTGCGTTAGCAAAATGTTGCTTAGGAAGGCAATGCAAGGGTGATATGAGTTAGCCCGTATAATATCATATAATGCTAGTTCTAAAAGGATAAATCTTGTGAATTGTGAATTGCTTACGGGCTAGGACTCATGTAGTTTCACTGATGCACTCAAGCGTATTACTAGCCTGAGAATCCATGCAATTGTTTATTATGCTAGTTTTGTTTTGGTCCTCGGTTTCTTTTTGTTCTTGAATGGTTACATTAACCTATGAAGGGGATAAAAGTTATTGTTGGTTTAAGAAAATAGACTTATGGAAATTAACAAGCAATTCCGAGTTCTATTACTAGAAAATATTGGATGAGAATATCTTTTTAGCCGTTGTTGTATTGTACAGTTATGTCTGCAGTTCCATTCTGGTGGATTGGGCATCAGCAGATTACATTTTTCATAAGAGAATTTCTGTATTGGACTTTTTGGCTCTTTACATTCTATGCACGTAAACCAAATGGAAGCTTTCGTGATTTTTTTTTTTTTTGTTTTTTTTTTGTTGACTTAATGTACCTACATTAGTTTTTCTTGTTTTTGAGGCCATATTTATCAGTGTAGCTATTTGTGATGCAGTAATAAGATGACCTTTACACGTTTTCAACTTAAAATTGTAAGGAACTGCTGGGAATTGCTAGATCAACTTCTTCTCCTTTCTTTCTGATGTCTTTAAAAAGAAATGTGTTGTCAACATGATCACTTATGAAGGAAATAAAACTTTTGGAATTTCTCTGAATTTTGCTTGCAGTTTATAATGACGTTGTATTAATTACCAAAGATGTGTTGTCAACATGATTGAAAATGGATGAATTGCAGCTTTCGACCTTTCCTGGATTTGTCTTTTGAAGTTACATTTCTTTCTGTGGTTTCGGGGATGATATCAATGGGTGATGCCAAGGGTCCTCCCCCCCCTTCTCTTTTTGTTCTTTATAACTATTACCTACCTAGCTGTCATTATTTTCTTTATGCTTAGTGAAAATGATCTGTTATTTCTTGCATAATTTTCAGTCTTCCTAATGTTATATTCTCTTTGTTCTCCCTTCAAAGCGTCAATATGTTGTCTATCCGCCTGAAGGACCACGACCACCATCACCGGAGGAACTAAGGGAGAGGGCTCGGGAGTTAGCTCGCAAGAGAAACAACAACCAGTGATATTCTGGTTTTGTAAGTACCTATGTAGCTTACAGTTGTATCTATTTTACCCCTGTACTGTAAGATGAATTATTCTGTCCAGTCCAACTCCAATCCAAAAACGCTGGAAATAATATTGATGTGTGTTTGAGATAATAATATGTTTGTTTACAAATCCATTTTCTCATTAAAACTCTCCTAGTACAGACAATGAAAGCAGCTAAAATATAGTTCTTGATTGATATAATAATCAATAGTGCATCACTTATCTATAAAGATGTTGCTTTTACTTCATTAAAGATTTGACATCTCAGAAAAAATGTTCTGGAAAGCCTGGAATTTGGTTACATTTGGCAGTGGAATTTTGATGTTTGAAGCTTCACTTTGTTGACTGCAAAGATGAAGTTTAATGAAGCTATTCTGGGATGGGCTGCCACTTGTTTGTTCAATTTTTTTTGTTGTTGTTTTTTTTTTTTGGAGTTGTGCGATTGACAACGTATCTTTTCCTTATCTCATCTGCTTACCTAAAAACATCCCAACTTCCACCATCCTTCATTCATCTCTTTACTTTGCTATCTGTCTAAGTGTGAATGGGTTTGGCTGTATATTAGAAAATAGCATTAAATTCTATTTACACCCCATACTCTATATATAGAGTTGGGTTTCGAGTTGTATATCGTGGTTTAGAATAAATAGTTATATAATGATGGGATGGAGGGAGTAATTTAAAGAGGTTGTATTATTTAGGTTAAATCATTTCATTGGTAACTTGAAATTGTTTTATTTTGGTTCCTAAGGGCCTGTTTAATTAAAATTATTTGATTAAAAGATAATGACTTTTAGTGCGTTTGATAACGAAAATTCAAATCTCTTAATTGTTTAAGCACTGCTTATTTTCTTTACAAAAATTTAAGCGAAAAAGTCAGATTATTGCTTATCTCTTAATGATCCACGTAACAATTATTTAAATAATTTATATTTGATTTTAAAACCTACCTCGTTTATTTTATTCATATTGATTTAACTATGAATATTTATTTTTTAATAAATTATTATTATTATTATTATTTTCTTTAGCATACCACGTATTTTAAACTTTTTCATCATAATATTGTCAAATAAAATTTGATTTATTGCATTTTGGTATTAAAAATTTATTTAATAAAATTACATCATTTCC
Source organism: Leptodermis oblonga (assembly GCA_016801395.1). Classification (NCBI taxonomy): domain Eukaryota; kingdom Viridiplantae; phylum Streptophyta; class Magnoliopsida; order Gentianales; family Rubiaceae; genus Leptodermis; species Leptodermis oblonga. The sequence continues at coordinate 46,761,575 of CM028754.1, forward strand.
AAGTTTTATAAATCTCATTTGTACGATATATTTTATATTACTTATAAAATTTTATTAATTACATATGAGCTTTATTGTAAAATTTTTAATTTCTTTAAGTTAAGGGACTTAAAAAGAGACGACATCCCAATTTAAGGAACTAATAGAGTGATTTAACCTATTAATTAATCAACTAAAGAATATTTATATAATCACCAAAGTTTTTATTCTGTTTTATAAGAATATAAATTATTATGTTACTCCTTTCGTTCGAGGGGAATGATCAATGATGAGGCACCAATTTTTAATGAAATAAAATTTTGAAAAGGCAGGAAAATAATTTACTAGAGAGAATCTGTCTGATTGCCCGACAACATCAACGCCGAGCTTTACCTATTGTATAATTGTATTTACCCTATATAATAGAAATTAACATATCTATTATATAAAGGTGTCACGTGGCTGCCACATCTAGCCTATAATTAATAATGTTAAAGCTGACATGGCTGCCACATTGACAAATAATTTAATAAATATTTTTGTTTTTTTATGTCTATATTAGATTTTTAATTTAACCATCCATATAAATACCACGTAAGATTAATATCTAAATTTATTGAATGCATAAATTTTATTTTCTCTTTTTTAATTAAATAATATTTTTCTTTGTCTTTACTAACTTCTTAATTTATTTTTTCAATTTCTATATTAGATTAACTTCATATTATATAAGGATCATCTATATGTATAAATAATCATGTTCATCAAAAAAATATTAATAATCGTAATATATATATACATATATATATATATGCATATATCTTTTCTATTAATATGTATATAACTTAATATAAATTTTGGGTTAGAAATGTATGTAAAATATCGAACGTTTATATTGATACATAGTTTATTTTATTACTAATAAATACATTATTATAAATAAATGACTTTTTATGTGATGCATGTTTCTGTATATGTAAGGGTGAGTGAAATATAATATTAGTTCATTTAAATTCATTTTTATTTTTTGTACTCTTTCTTATTGTTATCCACTAATTTCTTTTTAATTTTGTGACTTTTCATGTACTATTAAGTTTCAAAAAGACTCTTGCTTTTATGATGATTATTTACTTTGTTCACATCAACTTCCTTTATTTAATTTGCAATTAGTAAATGATTAATTATTTGAAAAATTTTGGTAATTCACACAAGAGAATGAATAGACACTTTACAATCTCTCTTTCTCTCTCTCTATATATATATCCTCAATCCATTAAGATAAAAAAAAAACTTTCTTCTTGTTTAGAATCCTTATGTGCATGTCCAAGTCACGTTAACTGGGCAACTTTTCGTAATATATATACTTCCATTTAGAATATATTTTTCTCAATCTCTTCTTCGAATTTTGCAAGTTTGTGCATGTTATACTCCAATGAAAAACAATGTTCCCCTATCTAAATCTACGAAATATGTCTCTAAATTCACCTCATCATCATCAGAAGAAGAAGTTGACAAGAGGCGAGGAAAAAGAAAGCAAATAGAGTAGGCACGCCAAATCTATATATTTGAGAAAAGATTTCAAGTATTTGTATTATATTTGACATATATTTCTTCTTTTTAACTCTGTATTTACAATCAAAAATTGATTACTATTATAATTTTTATTTTTTTTATAAATTTTATGTTGTCACATTATAATATTTTCGGGCATTCACCGTGCAATCGCACGGTGTTCCCATCTAGTCTCAACTAAGTTTAGATATAAAATAGTATAAGTATCGAAATTAATGTCACACGTATCAATTATGAGGTGAGACGTATCGAGTTTAATGCTAGTTAAAGTTAATATGCAAGAGTGAACATTTAATCCGATACATGATACTTTTGTGGACGGCTAAAATCGATACATGTGTTTTAAATACTTGTTGTTTTAATACAAATATGATATTTCATAGGCTAAATTTGATACACATGTTTCCAACATTAAACTTGATACCTTTGTGCACCTAAAAACAGTACGCTTGTTTCGAAAAGGGCAAATGATACTCCAGGTCACCGAACTGGCAAACTCTTCAAATAGTTTATTTTTGGCCACTAAACTTTTTTTTGTGTCATTTTAGCTCTTGAACTCTTAGAAACATACCAATTTACCCATTATGTTAATTTTGACATAATGAAACTGGATTTAACCTTTATAGTTATTATATGCCAAATTTCACCCAAATCAAAATTTAAATTTACTTATGCGGCCTCTCCACCACCTATTCTCCTCTGTTAATCTCCACTTTGAATTCCTTTACCCTTCGTCTGCTTCCACCAGTTCGCCCTCTCCCTCTTGGGAGATTTAAATCGTGATATGTCTCATTCTAAGTCAAACATATCGTGAATTGGGCGCATGAGAAATGAAAAATACGTGTCTTGTTCTTAGTCATTCATAGATTAAAAACTGGATCAATTGAAAATTCACGACAATTATTTATATCAAAAAAGACGAGTTTGGGGGTGTTGATATATGAGGACGCAATCTTATGTTGCACAACATATGACACACTGAAGTTAAAATGTTGAAAGAAGTGCGTAATTATTTTTTTCTCGTGAGATATTAACTCTTTACTCGCTGGTGCGAGCTAGTGGAGGCTGAAGAATTGGAAAGGAACTGAAAGTGGAGGTAAATAAAGGAGGTGGAGATGCTGCATAAGTAAATGCAAAGTTTAATTTGGGCAATATTGAGTGCATAATAATTATTTATAAGGGTTAAATCCAGTTTCATTCCATCAAAATTAACTTCTAAAATTAACATAACGGGTAAACTAGTGCATTTTTAAGAGTTCAGGTGGTAAAGTAACACAAAAGAGTTCAGTGGCTAGAAGTAAACCATTTAAAAAGTTTAGTGGCCTAAAGCATCATTTGCCCTTGGAAATTATACTCGATAATGAACTTGATAAAATCAATACGCAAGATTTCAAGGAAAAAGAAAAAACTCATAAGCATTTTGTTAACTTATCATCATATTAGGTTTTCAAAATTGTTGGCAAGATCTGGAAAGCGAAAGTTACCATTGTTTTCTGGGAAGGAAAAACCGACAAAGTTCTAAAATCTTTGCTTTACAAAATCCATCTTCACAATTCACTTGCTGCCATAGCCCATAGGCTTAAGTGTAACACAATTAATCATTTGATCTCATCTTAAAAAAATCGAAAGAACTTTATCAAATTAACTCGGAAGCAGCAAGTGTAAGTCCTACTTTGGATTGTTCATGTTAACTTTAATCGAAGCTTCCTCCGTTCCAGATTAAATGACGTTTCATTTCACTTGCAAATAAGTATTATCGTTGGACCATAAAAAGAGACTCATTTATTCGTTTTCTAAATTTACTTGTCCTACGAGACATTTTTAATTCACTTATTAAATTGACGTTA